>BSBM01000321.1:20237500-20500000 GCA_027924585.1 Larix kaempferi
GGAGGATTAGGATGAGGATGATGATGAGAAGGTGGGTGATAATGGTGATGATGATGATGGTGATGATGATGATGACAAGGATGATGACGATGACGAGGATGATGATGATGATGCTGATGATGACGAAGATGATTATGATGATGATGAGGAGGAGGAGGAGGAGGAGGAGGCTCCTTGTAGAGGGATAATGTCATGGATTCTATGTGTTATTGATGATGCGTGAGGCCTAGAATTTTCAATTAAGGCCCAGGTGCAATTCAATTGAGCTCAATATGCTTCAATAAGATCAGGAGGAACCAGTTTTCATTCTTCGAGGATGTTCAATTATTTTCAACATATCCATGGTCTTTCATGGTAGGCTGAGGACGCATTCATGGCATTTTATCTTTACAAAATATGTGTTTTGTCAAAAAGAAATTCAAATTGCCTCTTTGATGAATCCTCCTCTACAAGACTTCATTTATTGCATGAATGTCACAGACTCACAAAAACTCTAAACAACACTCAATGGCATGCAACTATAACCACAAACCAAGAAGAGGTTGATTTTATGCATTGATACAGAGAGGTGGCAGTAGGCACACAATATGGAGAAACAATGAGTTAGAAAAAACATTTGGACCAAAGTACCACAATGCTTATTAATAAAATTTAAGAAAACAATTTTTGGCTTAGGAATTGTGGTTTATCACCATGTTTCTCTTCGACACTTGCCATCAAAATAAGTATAAAAATAACACGTCTTTACATCCTCTTCCATTTAAATCCTCATCGTATAGTCATAAATAAGGATTATTATGCATGCACATCCTCACCTTACAATTTCAATTAGGTCAAGGTGCATAGAGAACCATAAATTATCAAATGTGTCAAAGAGTAAGCCCTTCCAATAAAAATTAAGACCCACCCTTCAAACTTCATCATCGAGTACAATTTATGCAAATATTTTCGAAGTGGGAGAAGGTTTTTAATTAAATGGTGAAAACGTTGGGGAATAAATGGTTTAAACGTTATACAGGGGCACGTGCGTGCTCCTAACATGTACGTGTGAAAAACACGCGTGCACGGCCCTGTTACTAGTTAAAAAAAATAGAGTTCTCTGTTTCCCGGGAATTCTACCAAAAACATGGGTTTCACTTCTTCCGTGGGTTTCAAGCTCTCACAGGTTTCTCATTGGCTCACACTCATTGATATTTTGGACACTCTTTGATCTATTGGACACAAAATCACCCTTGGAATCTATCAAACATCTTCAGTGGTCTTGGAATCTAGTGGATTCATTCAAGCTACCAGTTTCCATTGCAAGTGGAGATCATTTCTATAGAGGTATGGTGAATTGTAAATGAGTCTTTTCATTCACAATATTTGAGATGAGCCCATGCCTTTTTGTTTTTATCATATGCCCACAACAATATCCATGCATAGACAACAATAAATTTGACAAGAAGATTTCCCAAGTTCACATCTAAAAAAACTCATATGAACACTAGACAAGATGAAGTATGCAACCTCCTCATTGTGTAATTAGTTTCCAAGTTAATTTTGTTCTTTTCACCTCATATTATGCTAGCAAAAAAAACCACACACTCAATATAAACATAACTAAAAATATCACTTCAACTCGTCCACAAAACCTCAACTCTCTCATCTCTTATTCAATTCCATTGTATGGAATGAGGATATCTGTAAGTATATGCACCTTTCCTTTCTCTATGAATCCAAATATGATAATATTGATCCATATTTACCATCCTTACAATATCCCCTCACCTTTAATAATGATTTTTTTTCCAAAAACCAAGACTTTCCCACTTCATGCTCTATTCAACATGATGATTGTTGGTATAGTCCATAGTTCCCCACTCTCCAACACCTCCCCACCCTAGATATTGCACATTGAAAGGTCAAATTATATTCCCCGTAATCACCCTTCCGAAGACCATGATCCTTGTTAGAAACCTTTGCATCCTCCTTAAGGTTTTACACAAAACAAGGTATACATTCATTCTATTATGATGCATTGTTGAATTCAACCATGGGTATTTTAAACTCAAAATCACATTCTATCATCTCAAGGTTTATAGATCTAAGGAAATAGTTTGTTGTTGTTTCTTCAACTCCTTAATGTGTTATATAACCTAGTAATTTATGACGGTAAAGGACATTGCCTCAAATGGAAGGATATACCATTCCACTAGGAAGACAAAGCAATCAAACTAGGTGCAAAATTTAGAGTTGATAACATTAAGCGAGAAAGCAAAAAACACAACTAATTAAGGTTACCTTATTTGATGTCGAAAAACTATCAAACTATTCACAAGGCATCTCTAGCCACCTCTGTTGTAGGGTATTACTACCATAAATTTTATGAATTCATGGCCAGGCAAGACACTAGTTTATCCTCTCTACACTTGACCAAACATCATCTATATTGATTGGAATTGTAAGCGATAATAATGTTTATTCGAACACAAATTAACCAACATAGTTTGTAGTTGTATATGTTAATTTGTAAAGTGGTAAGCTATGTTGGAATGTGTCAGGTTCATTGTATAATGACACTAATATCTTCTTTGTTGTTTCTTTTGCAGGGGTAGGCCTGATAGTTGTGTTAAAGAGACTTTTGGAGATGGGAAACCCACGAAACGCAAAAAAAAAAAATAGAGGGAATCTTCCCATTGAAAAGGTCAAGGACTTAAGAGAAAAGGCCAGGTTGGGAATGGAAAGATTGAGACGTGTGTTAGGAACCCATGTCTTTACTTTGTTAGTATATTATTGTTGGACGCATATGCTTTGTAAGTCATCCCGTAGTATTTGTTGATCCATAGTTTGTGTTATTTTTGTGGCGCATATGCTTTGTAAGTTGCCCATAGTTTTGTTGAACCATAGTTTGTATTGGCCCATGGTTTTGACCCGTAGTAATTGTTGATCCATATTTTGTATTGGTCCATGGTTTGTATTGACACATGGTATTGACCCATGGTATTGGCACCTAGACTTAGTATATAAGTGTGTGTTGAGGCCTATGAAGGCACCGGGAAGTTAATTGTATTGAGCTTGCTCAAAGGAGGTTGCCCCCTCGAAGTGGCCCGTGATCCATATAAACGTGATTCTGAGTTCTATTATTTTTGATATCTTGTGTATTTGCATTAACTAATTATTGCAGGTTCATCACATCTGGTATCAGAGCACTTTCTTGGGCTCGTTGGGTGGAATTTCTGCCAATTTTTTTTTCTTTTTTTCGCGCTGTTGCAAGTTCAGATCTGGGGATAACCCCTATCCGCTTAAATGTGGGAAGTACTTGGGCATAAGCCCTAAAAATCATTGTGAGGAGTACCACAGGAACCCCAAAGTAGCTGGCCCATTGAGAGGACCTGCTAGCGAAAAGGGCGACGACCCCTACCTAGTTGACTAGTTCCAACCCGTGAGGTAAACCAAGAGCTGTCGTTTGTGGCAAAGAGGTTATCAGTTTTACCTGAGCCGTGGAGTGAGGGTTACTGCCCCAATACGCAAGCCTTCAGACAGCATTGGTGGCCAAGTGAATCCCCTGAACCGATAGGAAGCTGCACATACCTGGGGTCCATATCTATTTTCAGCTGAACTGTTGCCGATCACTTCCGCTCTAGATCCAACCATTTCAGATCTATTTTGAAAGTCGTTCCAGATCCAGTCGCCATTTCAGATCCAACCATTTTCAATCTCTTCCGCACCGTTGCAGATCCATTTGTTGTGGATCCATTCCGTGCCGCTGTTGCCGATCCATTCCGTGCCGCTGTTGCTGATCCATTCCGTGCCGCTGTTGCCGATCCATTTCCGAAAAAAAAGAGTATAAAATTTTGTTTTTCGGCTATATCTCCCTTGTTTCAACTCTGTTTTCCCTGAAACTTCACTGACATCCCTACAATCCCATTCTGCATATTTCATTCCTGAAGACCCTATCCCAAATTCCACTTCCCAAGACCAGGAATCCCCCTTTTGTCTATTTTTAGGGTTTTCCATAACTCCTTCAATTTTCACCCAAACGCCTTCAACTTTTGCCACCGTGTTCCTTTCTTAATTCTGCTTCTTGTCCCTCTCTACCAAATTTTCTCATTCTTCCCCCCCCGCTTCTGAAATCCCCATTTTTAGCTTCCCTATCCATCAGAAAGTGTCCAAAACCTAGTCATACCCCAATTACCCATCTGAGTTTTTCCCAAATCCAAATTTTCCTTTACTAAATAAGCTTTTGTTTGTGTTTTTCTATCCATTTCCAAAATATAAAAAAAAACTCCTGGTTGTGGTTGTCACCCGCGCAGGAGCAAAAACCATGGAAGAAGCGCTTACAACCATCCAAACCAAACTCCAAGATTTGGATGAAAAATTTCTCAGCCTCTATCTTTAGCATTCAACCATGAACACTAACCGACAGCCAGAATCTTTTGTAGCCACCAGGTTCTCTTCTTCCAGCAATTTTCGTGGGTCGAAGCTTGATTTTCCTCGCTTCAATGGTACTGATCAAACTTGATGGATATACCGAGCATAACAATATTTCAGTTTGCATAATACTTTTGATGTCCAGAAAGTTCCACTTGCATCCTTTGATTTGGAACAGGAAGCCCTTCAATGGTACCATTGGTACATCAAAGTTCATCCTGAGCCAAACTGGACAGATTTTTGCCAACTCCTTTTGTCACGATTTGGTCCTAGTGCTTTTGACGACTTCACAGGAGCACTCACTAAACTTCACCAAACTGGCACAGTGAGAGAGTATCAGACGAAATTTGAGAAACTAGCCAATCACATAGAAGGATTGTCTGATGAATTTCACAGGAGTTGTTTTATCAGTGGTCTCAATGATGAAATCCGCTCAGAGGTCAAAATGTTCTGTCCCAACACAATGATGGAAGTCCTAGGGTTGGCTAAGCTAGCCGAGGACAAGATCACAGCTCAACAATGCTCCAAACCCACCTTTGTTCCCTTCAGAAATATGGGTTCCCAATGACCTCCCATCACGCCTTCTCCTCGACCAACTCCTATCAAGCATTTGTCCGAAAAAGAGATGCAGGCATGCCGAGAAAAAGGGCTTTGTTATAATTGTGATGAGAAATTCACTTGGGGACATAGATGTGTTCAACAAAAGCTCTATCTCTTGGATGTGGATTCTCTGCCTGCCTCAGAACTTGGTGAAGAAGCTCCAGATACAGTAAATGTTTAGGTCGACATTCAACACCCGCCTATTGATACCCCATCTCAAGACGACCCACCCGAGATCTCTCTCCATGCTGTAACTGGCATCACCACCCCACAAACAATGCGGGTCCGGGGATACTTCAAGAAGCTCCCTCTTACCATACTCATTGATTCTGGTAGCACTCATAACTTCATTGACCCTCAGATTGCCAGATGGGTTGATTGTTTTGTCCATCCTTGTTTTAAGTGTGAAGTCATGGTTGCCAATGGGGGCACCTTACCTTGCAAGGGGAAGTGTCGTAATGTGCGTATCTCTATGGAAGATTATAACCTGTGCTCTAACATGTTTTCCTTATCTTTAGGTGGATGTGATGTGATTTTGGGCATTCAATGGTTACGCACACTTGGCCCCATCTTATGGGATTTTGCTGAACTTTGGATGCAGTTTTCAGTCAATGGGACACAACACAAATTTATGGGATTACAACCAGGGTCTCTCTGCATCATCAGTTCACATTGCTTGGAACAGATCCTTTAGAAGAATTCACATGGTGTCATTGCTCAGCTCCATTCCCTTCAGATGCACCCACCAATGGTCTCCACTACTTCCTTGGATAGATATGCAGGTGTCTTTGCTGCACCAGTGGGCTTGCCGCCTTCACGAGACCTTTCCGGTAAGCATTTTGCCACATCTACATCTTAGCAGGACATGATGGCTATTTTGCATGCAGTACAGAAGCGGTAGCCATCCCTATTGGGGAATTATTTCTGCATCAAGACTGATCTCCAAAGTTTGGAAACTTTTCGGGAACAACGGGTCTCCTCCCTAGCACACCTGAAATGGGTTCTCCAACTCATGGGTTATGACTATGCGATCCCTTACCAGACGGGTAAGGACAATATGGTGGCAGATGCTCCTTCTCGCACATTTGATGACCCAGTTTCTCTTACAACTATTTCTTTGCTTGTTCCAAATTTGGTGCAATCTGTTCAACGGGGCTACTCTTCTATGAACTCCATGCTTCTTCATCAACAGGGCACTCTGGGTTCCTCAAAATGTATGATCAGGAACAATGTAACTTCTTTTGGTAGGGATTGAAAATGACAATTCAATGGATGGTGGTTGACTGTGATACTTTCCAACTCAACAAGGGTGAAACGAACCTCCTTTCGGGACTGCTCGAACCCTTGCCCATCCCTACATAGATTTGGACAACTATTTCTATGGATTTCCTGGAAGCGCTCTAGTGGTATAGTACCACATCTAAAAGGACACCATATGAAGCAGTCTCTGGACAGGCACTGCTAGTTCTTCTTCCATACACCTTCAACCGCTCCCCAATTCAGGAAATTGACTCAATTCTTTGAAATTGCAATCAACTTCTTCTCATTCTGTAGGACAATCTTCACATGGCAAGAATTCGACTGAAACAACAAGCCGATCAACATCATTATGCGCTCACTTTTCATATCGCTGATATGGTTCTTCTTCATCTAAATCCTTCCACGCAATCCTCCTTGAAACTCAAAAGGCGCCAGTGGCCCAGAATGCAACCCGAGGATGCTACAGGGGACCCACTCCTTCAGATTCTGCATCAATTTCCACATCTAAAGCTTTGAGGACAAAGCTTTTTCTAAGGGAGAGGGGATGTTAGGAACCCATGTCTTTACTTTGTTAGTATATTGTTGTTGGATGCATATGATTTGTAAGTCGTCCTGTAGTATTTGTTGATCCATAGTTTGTGTTATTGTTGTGGCACATATGCTTTGTAAGTCGCCCATAGTTTGTATTGGCCCATGGTTTTGACCCATAGTAATTGTTGGTCCATATTTTGTATTGGCCCATGGTTTGTATTGACACATGGTATTGACCCATGGTATTGGTGCCTAGACTTAGTATATAAGTGTGTGTTGAGGCCTATGAAGGCACCGGGAAGTTAATTGTATTGATCTTACTCAAAGGAAGTTGCCCCCTCGAAGTGGCCTGTGATCAATATAAAAGTGATTATGAGTTCTATTATTTCTGATATCTTGTGTATTTGCATTAATTAATTATTGCAGGTTCATCACTGTAGGGTGTTACTACCATAAATTTCATGAATTCATGGCCAGGAAAGACACTAGTTTCTCCTCTCTACACTTGACCAAACATCATCTATATTGATTGGAATTGTAAGCGATAATGATGTTTATTCGAACACAAATAAACCAACATAGTCTGTAGTTGTATATGTTAATTTGTAAATTGGTAAGCTATGTTGGAATGTGTCAGGTTCATTGTATAATGGCACTAATATCTTATTTGTTGTTTCTTTTGCAGGGGTAGGCCTGATAGTTGTGTTAAAGAGACTTTTGGAGATGGGAAACCCACGAAACGCAAAAGAAAAAAATAGAAGGAATCTTCCCATTGAAAAGGTCAATGACTTAAGAGAAAAGGCCAGGTTGGGAATGGAAAGATTGAGACGTGGTCCTATCATTGCCCTGGATCATGCCACTGATCCTAACACAATTGTTGACATGACAAACTCTTGTTCAGAAGCACAGGTAAAGAGGTTGTGTCCAATGGACCCAACTCAAATTCCAACATCAACACAATCTCCAACCAACAATCCATCAACGAGTCATTCTGAAGTTCCTCACAACACAAGAATTTTGGGAGATGCTGCATGTGTAGAGATGGACATACAAGCCTTGCTTAATTTGCAATCTCCCCAAGAAGACCACAACCATGTCGACCACACTCCCATTATGTCCCAATCTATGAACCAAGCAACACAACAAACAAGCTCGGGTATTCATGTATCATGTCCACCCTCCCTACCTCGACTGTCCAGTGCAAGAAAAAGAACTCCTAGACATATTAATGTGGATGAGAGTTCTATGTCGAGGCTTGAAGGCAAGTTGCCAAAACGCACTATCGAATGGAAATGCAACAAAATTGTCAAAGAATATTTTGAATCCAAAGGTGATGCAAGTAAATGTCAATTATTGCTATGTTCGTTAAAGTCACGTTTTTTAGTTGTTGTTAGGAGAATTTTGGGCATAAAGATGGTTAAGAGTTCAGAGGCCAACAGTCATATTGTTAGAAATCTTCAATTTGCATTTAATGCGATAGGGAAGAAGTCTCGTACAAAAGATCTTTGTGCGGCTCATCGTGTTTTAGCGGAATCAGTTGTAAGCAAGTCCACAAGGCAACATCGCCTGCTATCACACACTTCTCACATACTCAAATTAAATAGAAAAACTATTAAAAAGTACTCTGTTATAAGAGAAAATATTGACACTCCGGGTGGAAACGATTGTTGGGATTTTGTTGGTAGGTTGCCTCGTGCAGATAGGAAGCTAATTGATGCTATTAAGGAGTTAGTACAAAATTTTTGGCATGATCATACTAGACCTTGATCAAACCAAAGAGACGTGCTAAAACTGAGAAAAGGTTCTACTAAATGTGAGCCCCATGTTAAACACTTCCTTGACACCACACAGACTGAACTCTATGGGAGATTCATGAACGAGCACACATAATTGAACTTGGGCCAAAGGTCCTTTGAGAAATGAAAACCATGGTACATTCGTATATGCATTGATCGGAACACTTGTTGTTGTAGATACCACGTAGAATATGAATATTATTATGACACATATAAACATATATTCTGTGATTTACATACTAACATTGTGCAGGGTTGCAATGAATCCATACTACCATCGAATGCATAAAGAGACTTTATCCACAACATCATGTGTCCAAGGCCTGATGGACAAAAGTATTATAAAAAATTGTGTCTATATGGGACATGTTCTATGTGCAGTGGGTTTTCTCTTTTGAACCGTTGCATTCATGAAAGCAAGGACAAAAAAATTGGCATGATGGATGTGGAGATGCAGAGTTTCAAGTACGTGACCTATCAATTAGACAGTGTCGGATAAAGTAAAAAGATTTCATTGGTAAAGTCACAGGTACAAATGAATATTGCATATTTTTCATATTACACGTTCAATTATGGCATATAGATTTTTCCAAAGGCCACATTGTAATATTTCCCTTGTTTCCATGGTAACAAGTACCGGTATGTGACTTCTTGATGGAATTCTATGAGAAAATTGAGTAGTATGTTCAACATGTGCATGTAGCGTGATGGCAAGATGAGCAATACAAGAAATGTAGGGACACATTTCCCGTTGGAACCATAGTGTCAATTGTGGATTTTGTAGAAAATTACACCCTTTAGCCACAAAATGAAATCCAGAGTCGATACTACCATTCAGATCAAGTCAACATCATGGTAGATATTATGTATAGGCATGGGCCAGAGAGCGTCAATGACAAGAGGATAATACTGAAGGAGACAAACTTTTACATAAGTGATGATAGAACCCATGATCTGCATTATGTGCAACATTGTTTTTGAATTTTCTACGATCAGTTGAAGGAGAGAGATATACAGATGGATCAGCATTGGATATGGTCGGATGGTTGTGCGGGCCAGTTCAAAAATGCCCAAGTATTCCAATGGATGAGTACTTTGCATAAGACTTATAATGTGTCACATATTTGGAACTATTTTGAGACTGGGCACGGCAAAGGCGAGCATGATGGGGTCGGTGCATGCATCAAGACCACACTATGAAGGGAAGAGATGAGGTTTGTCAAGGAACCTCATATCCGAGATGGACGGTCCACAGTTCAATGGTGCTCTGCAACAATGTCAGAATGAGCAAGAGATCAACAAACATCATCGGTGGCAGGACGTGTGGCAATAAATATTTGGCTGGTGGTTGACATAAATCGATCACGTTCCTATAGTTGTGGCATAGTACAAGGAACACGTGGATTTCATTCAGTTCGAAGCTCAAACAACCACTTATTTGAAATATGGACGCGGAAGCTTGCATGCTTTTGCAACCCTTGCAGCAGTGGAAAATGGGATGAATGCGAATGCATGGACTGGGTTGATGAATGGGATCATGTGTCACTTGCAATAGACCAACGTGCAGTTGTTGAAACAACCCAGTTAGAGGAGGGCCAGTCAGCAATTTCGACAGGCTACGACCATATCTCAAATCTTGTACAACAAGGACACATATACGCAATTGTTGCACTGAAAGACAATGAATGGGGCATGGATTATTGGTGGGCACGATGCATCCAAGGTAAGCAAACCCTCTACGGATCATTAATTGACTATGAAGGAATTCAATTTCCTACTGGCTCGATGGTGGTTAAGGGGGAATATCTTACACTAGATGGGAAGTCAAGAAAGACTAGTGGGCATGTATTCATGGATTATAGACCAGGTTCAGTGGTGTATCACTTCACAAACTTGATCGTTGGCACAAACATCCATATTCAGACAATGTCAAGCAAGAGCTCAACCAAGGTACGCTACTACCTGCCTCATTTAGAGCATGAGAGATTGATGGAGACAATTAGCAACATAGAGGATCTAGATGGTTTTATTGAATGAGGCCACTCAAATTTACATAAGAGAAAGAATTGCATCAAAGAATGTTATGTTCTACATCGAGGTATGTGTAGTTTTATGTTATTTCATTGGTACATGCATTTTTTGTTGATACATACATACATACATACATGTCTTTGCCTGTGTTTTTTATTTTTCCTATATGTATTAAATTGTTCCATGCTTCTCTTTTATGTTGAATAAAATGGTGATGTGATTTGGATCAAGTTTGAGTAAAATGAGTTAGTATTTTCTTAAATATATCTATTTATGTTTGTAACATTTGAAGATAGCAGTTTTGATAGGTTCTCAAGATTAGAATTACCTAGGTTTTAGGAAATTTTTTGAAGTACATAATCTATTACAATGGTCTATCCCTAACCCTCACCCAAACCCTAGCACTAAGCCATCTTCTTCATCCTCACCATCACCAGCACCATCACCATCACCGTCACCATCATCATCATGTCTTCATCATCAACACCATCTTCATCATCATTGTTAACTATAACTCTAACACTAATTCAATTTCCTTCCATAACTGTAGCCCTAACCCTCACCCAAACCTTAGCACTAAGCCATCTTCATCATCATCACCATCACCGTCACCATCACCATCACCATGCACGTATTCATCATCACCACCATCTTCATCACCATCATTAACTCTAACTCTAACCCTAATTGAATTTCCTTCCATAACTCTAGCCCTAACCCTCACCCAAACCCTAGCACTAAGCCATCTTCATCACCATCACCATCACCATCACCATCACTATCATCATCACCATCATCATCATCATCATAAGTTCTCGGGGGACGATTTTGCAGAGTTGGCCCTCGTGTGCAAAAATTGCACACTCCCTCACTAAGAAAAACCCTAGTTTCCAAGATGGACATACAAGATGGCACCAGGGCCACAAGACTAGAGTAGAGGGGCACCCCTGGCACTATCCCAGTGTCTTGAATCCAACGGAGTTGACGATTTGTCGATCAAAGCCATGGTCGTCATTCTATGCCTTGTTCCGTCTCGCATCCAAAAGGCCTTCAGGGATACCTGCCGGGGGCATGGAAGTCCAACCGTTCAGCAAAAACAGGCTCCAGGGAGTCCTGCAGGTGTGTCTAGGCAGGTTCCGGCTAGGAACGCTGGTCGTAAGTGCCTGGCGGACGATTTTGCAGAGTTGGCCCCCGTGTGCAAAAATTGCACACTCCCTCACTGAGCAAAACCCTAGTTTCCAAGATGGACGTACAAGATGGCACCAGGGCCACGGGACCAAAGGAGAGGGGCACCCCTGGCACTATCCTGGCATCTTGAATCTAACAGAGTCGACGGTTCGTCGATTGGAGCCACGGTCGTCATTCTATGGCTCGTTCCATCTCGCATCTAAAAGGCCTTCAGGGACACCTACTGGATACCTACCGGGGGCATGGAAGTCCAACCGTGCAGCAAAACCGGGCTCCGAGGAGTCTTGTAGGTGTGTCTAAGAAGGTTTCGGCTGGGAATGCTAGCTGTAAGTGCCCGGTGGACGATTTTCCAAAGTTGACCGCAATGTGAGGGCCATCCAAATTTGCTGAAGGGGGGCATTTTTTGTCCCGAGGACCTCAGACATGCGTGGCCATCGTGGATAGGTCCACAATGGCCACGTGGACCTGTCAGAGGAAACGGAATCCAAGTCCTCTCATCGGTTTGGGTTCCGTGGCCCCGGGGAAAATCCTCCAAGTGTCCCTGAACGGTCCCGGGGTGCCCAACTAGAATGCACGTAGCACCCGAACCGTGGCTTGGTTTGTGAATCCTTCGATTCTAGTGGATCTGGGATGGTGGGTTTCAGCTAGGAGACCTGTTGATATATATGTAACTTCGGAATGTATTTCACATATATGTATATTGTATTCCTATAGAGATGTTATTATTCCTCTATACATAAGTGGTTATATTCCTATAGAGATGTTATTATTCCTCTATACGGAAGTGTTGTCATTTATATTGTAAGTGTCGTAACTTATACTTGATGGGTTATTAGACCACCTTGTTGGGGTCAGCCCTGTATAAGTCATGTGGGTCAAAGGGTTATTAGACCACCCTATTGGGGGTTGGCCATGTGGGTCAAAGGGTTATTAGACCACCCTAGTGGGGGTTGGCCCAGTCAGCATTATGTTAAGTGGTTAAGTTGAGGCCGACCTAGTTGAGTAAAGGTCAAGTCAAGTTAGTGTATAAATAGAGAGTGTGTCTCTCTCATTTTACACATTCTATTCTCTCACTCACACTTGGGAGAGTGGCGCACTTGTGGAGGAGGAGGCTCTTTTGCTAGGAGAAGACTATCTCTTGTATTCTAGTTGTATCATTGCTCTATCTATCTCTGAGGAAGTTATTGGGGTTTTTCACCTTTATGGTTTTCCCCAAGTAAACTTTGTGTCTCTTGTGTGCTTGCATTATTGTGTCCATGATTGATATGCTATAGAATTTCTGTAGATGTTGTTCTCTCAATTAAGATCCTAGATCAAATTGAAGTAAATTCTGAAAATTTAACATGGTATCAAAGCTAGCCTGAAAGAAGGCATGATATGGCATGTATGACACTTGTCGCACTTACGATGCTAGGGCTTGATATAGAAAACACCAATCATCGTAGAACTTTCTCTATAAATCCATTTTGGTGAAGTTTTCGGATCTGAAACTTTTACAGATTGAAGATAAGATCCCCATGTACCTTGTGTCCAAAGGACAACCTCTAATTCGTTGTACTTTGTGATTTATGATCTATACAATATAGGGTTTCTGCCTCTTCCAGATCTCAGTCAAAATCATGTGACCTTGGGAAAAAGGTCGTAACTTGGGCTAGGAAGCTCCAAATGAAAGTTCATAAAAAGTGACAGGTAGTACACAGACTGTACTATCTCAAAAAAAAATTGTAGAGGCCGAAGTTGAACCAGTGATAAGTGGCACGCCGTACAAGTTCTCTCTCCTGTATTATCCCATAAACAGGTCACGTTGCAACACTTGGCATAAATATCTCTCAGAGAATCCAATTGAGGTCAGACCTATCACGATGGAAAGATAACAGGTCGGGATATTTCAGGAAAATGTTTCAAAGTCCGAAGTTGAACCAGTGACACGTGGCACGCCGTACAAGTTTGCTCTCCTGTATTATCCCATAAACAGGTCACGTTGCGACACTTGGCATAACTCTCTCTCCGAGAATCCAATTGAGGTCAGACCTATCGGGATGGAAAGACAACAGGTCGGGCTATATCA
Organism: Larix kaempferi; assembly: GCA_027924585.1. Taxonomy (NCBI): domain Eukaryota; kingdom Viridiplantae; phylum Streptophyta; class Pinopsida; order Pinales; family Pinaceae; genus Larix; species Larix kaempferi. Next base: position 20,251,388 of record BSBM01000321.1, read on the forward strand.
AGAAAAATTTTCAGACCCTGTGGATTGAAAGGTTCAGAGTTACACCAGAAACAATCAGGTACATATTTCTGTCAAAACATAATTATTTTTGGGTACCTTCATTCATGTCTTCCGGAATTTAGGATTTCGGATAAAGTTGGAATTTTTGTAATCGGAGACCACGGCTGAATGATACTCACCAAAATCAAAATTTAGAGACCAAGATCAGAATTTTTGGTTGGGCAGAAGGCTAGGATTGATCAGACCCTAGTTTGGGACTTTGATCAGAAAAGTGGAAAATTAGGGCTTCTGCAAAAATGGGAATTTTTGAAATCTGTGACCACGGCTGGAAGCTCCTCATAAAAATAGAAGCTTAGAGCTTTGGATCAAACCTTTTGATGGGGCAAAAGAGTGGGCTTCATCAAACCCTAGTTCGGGGTCACGTCCAGTGAATCCAGAAGTTTCAAAGGCAAAATTGAGGAGTGAAACTTTGCAGTTTTCAAATTCTGAACATACCAGCTTGATAAGCTCATCAAGGTGCATATTTCTATCCTTTCGGAAGTTTGAAATTCAAAGTTTGAATTTTTGGGGTTTCTCTGACAAACCCTAATCTAGCTCCAGATCCAGTTCTTGCAAATCAAGTGGATTGGCTTAATCCTAGAAGAAGATGGATTGGTCACCTGCATAAGTGAAGAAGTTCCTGTTTCAGAGGGAGATGAGGCTAAGGCCTTACATAAGAAGATTACAAGCAATATCGACAGGTATGACTTATCCAGGTATGTTTCAAGATTTGTTCATGATTAAGTTTATGGTATATTTGTCTTCATATTATTACGGTTAGTACAATCTTAATTAAATCTAGACTTGTCGTATCACCTTAATAAAATTATGAATGCACGATAAAAGGTATTCATTGATTAGGGTGTTGACACTTATGATTGTACTAATGCATTATGGTGTTGTATGAGGTTTATGTTGTCTTCTAACACAAAAGGTACACCAACAAAGTCAAATCATGTTCTATTTCAAGAACATATGCTCATGGTGACATGAAGACAAAGATTCATCCATTGGCATGGATCACATAGAAGATTTAATTTCGAGGTATGTATAACTTGGTTCTACAATGGTTAACTTATGAGACATGCAGGTTACTAGCACAAGTCACTGAAGAGAACCAGAAGACATTATGCGGGTATGTTAGACATAACTAGCTAGCATGCTAATCCAGGTATGTTTTTCCTATATCAAGCTAGAATCCTACCTTGTGTTGGGATCTTATACTGTTGTGTTGTTGATAATGATTATTCATGAAGTCATAGGTTTGAATAGTCATGGCTGTATGCATATTATGTTTCTTACCATAATTGATGATATGACTAACCAGAAGAATCATGAAGCTATAGGTTTGAGTAATCACGGGTTTATGCATTGATGATTTAACTAATCAAAAGAGTCCTATGATCAAATAAGAATATGCATGAATAAAAGAAGACTTCCCTGAAACCTTGAATACTAATGTTTATTATCTGTGAATGATCATGAATATACATGTTTAAGATTATTACGTTTTGATAGTATTAAGATTATACTAATAAATGTGTGATTATGTATGAGACCTCAAGGATATCACAATGATGATACTAATAAGCATGCATAGTGATTAAGGATGGATGTAAGTTCAAGGACAGGTAATCCAGGAAGCAAAGATCAAGAGGGAGCACACTCCAGTTGTTCCTGCAAGAAAGCAAAGGAGCACACTTCAGCAGTTTCTGCAAGGATGCAGATATTCAAAGGAGTTGACCACTTCTCACAATCCACATCAGAATGGAGTTGCAAAGATTCAGAGGGAGTCCACCCAGCAATCAAACAAAGATAAGTATTTGAATTGTCATTTCTTACATAATGTTATTCAATGATGTATATGCTTATGTTCCTAGAATTAGGTTGTGTATTATGCATATTAGAATAGTTGCATTGATGAACAGTATACTACTGATATACATGGGTAAGTGGCCTATGGCACTGTACAACATTCCATTGCTACTTATCTAGAATGAAACCTCTTTGCTGACATGTTAGGAGTTGTGCACACTCTTAACAATGTTTTGGTAGAGATTGGAAGGCATCTAGAAAGTTACGGAATATGGATAAATGTTGTATTGAAGCATTGGCTAAGATAATTGCATGACTGTATGGAATATTTATTTATGTGTAAGAATTTGTTCTGAAAACTATGAGATGTTTTCTAATCATGCAATTTAACTTGTTGTGTAGGAAATATCGTATACCGTCACCTACAAAAGAAGGACTACAACCTTTGTTCAGCAACAAAGTTCTCTATTTAAAATATTGAAGTTCCCAGGATCTGGGAAGAATTCCATGATCGAGGAGTACCAGTGGATCATAAATATCTTTGGGATGTAGTCCCAAGACCTGAAGGGGAGTCTGTAGTGACTTCCAAGAGGATCTACAAGATCAAGCATGCTGCAGGTGGTAACATAGAGACTTTTGCTCTTGTAGACAGATACACTTCCATTAAATCAGTACTTGCTTTGGCTGCAGTGATAAAGAGGAAGATACACTTTCTTGAATGGTGTAGTTGAAGAAGAAGTGTATGTGGTGCAGCTACTTGGTTCCGAGACACATGACAGGGACTCATATATGTGCAGAACTTGGTATGGTAGGATAGACAACTTTCTATCTAGTTTGGGCTTTACCAAGAGTAAAGCGGATTCCAACCTTTACTACAAAGTTGAGGAAGGCAATCCAGTGATACTAATTTTGTATATGGATGAGCCGTTCGTAATAGGTGAGGATAGATTGATTGCCGACATGCAGTGGAAGCTTACTGCCTAGTTCGAGTTGAAGAACTTGGGGATGATGCACTATTTGTTTTTTGGCATGGAGGTGTGGTAGAGTGCAGATGGAATCTTCGTTGGAAAAGGGAAGTATGTAGTAGAGATCCTGAAGAGGTTCGGGATGATGGACTGCAAGGCTATGGCTACACCTATGGCATCGAACCTGAAGCTTCTGTGTGATGCTTCATCCGATCCATTTGATGTCACTATGTATCATCAGATGATTGGGTCCTTGATGTACTTTACAAACACGAGACCAGATATTTACTTTACGGTGAACACATTGAGCCAGTTCCTGACGGATCAGAGAGATGTTCACCTAGTTGTTGTAGAGCATATTCTGATATTGGGTAGGCAGTGTTGCAGATAGGAAGAGCACTTATGGGTGATGCTTCAGTATGGGATCAGGTGTGATCTCTTCGTTTAGTAGGAAGTAGTCTTGCGTAGCACTGAGTACAGCTGAAGCAGAGTATGTTGCGACGGATGAGCAGGTTGCAGATGTATTGACCAAGCCATTGGCCAGAGTACAGTTTGAGTACTTCAGAGAGAGGCTTGGTGCACTTTAGATCGAGGTTCCTTCCAAAGGGAAGTGATGAGTCTGGAAGATGTAGATGCACATGAGATTTTCTGACATGGTTGATGTGTTCTCCCATGGTCGTGATGTAATTGCTGAGCCATTCTCACATGGTGGTAGATGTGTTCTCCCATGGTGTAGATGTAAGGGCTGAAGCCATTTTTCACATGGTGGTAGATGTGTTCTCCCATGGTGAAAAAGTAAGGGCTGGAGCCTTCCCCGAATGGTGGTAGATGTGTTCTCCCATGTCGTTGGTGTAAGTGCTAGATGATGTGCATCTGGGTTGTGCTTCGTGGACGATGAGATGATCTGAAGAAGACGATGCTATGATGATCAGGAGGATCATGGATGATGAGCATGAGGACGATGCTCCAATTAATGCTCTGTGTTTGCATCATGTTGATGCTAGATATGATCAGTTGGATCATTTATATTTGTGTGTATGTACGCATCGTGTTGATGCTGGATATGATCAGTTGGATCATTTATATGTATGTATGCATCATGTTGGATGCTAGATATGATCGGTTGGATCATTTGTATGTATTTGTATATGCATCATGTTGGATGCTTGGACCATGTATCTGTATATGTATCAGGTGGATACATTGTATGATCAGGTAGATCATGTATGTTGATATGTATCATGTATTTGTATTTGTTTTAGGTGGATACACTGTATGATCAGGTGGATCATGTATGATGATATGTATCAGGTAGATACTTGATATGCATCAGGTGGATGCATTGTATGATCAGGATGATCATGATGACGAGCTTCAGGGTGTTGCTCCAGATGATATGTATCAGGATGGTACAGTGATGATGATCAGTGTGATCATGAGCATCAGGATGATGCTTTGTGCAATGATGATCCATTGGATCATGAGAATCAGGTTGATACTTGGAGGTCAGAGATGATATGTGGCAGATTGTGCAAATAGCATGTAATCAGTCCTGGGAGATCTTGTCGGTCGTGCTACGACACATATATGTTCTTGGGATACTCTTTCCGGTATTGCTATGTAGTATGTAATCAGTCCTCAGATATCCAATAGGTTGAGCTGTGTGCTCGTAATCAGTCCTGGGATGAGGTATTACTAAGGAGACATGTAATCAGTCTTGGAGATCCGAGAGGTTGAGCTGTGTGCTCGTAATTAGTCCTGGGATGCTCTTTGGAGATCTTGCCGGTCATGCTGCGGCACATAAATGTTCCTAGGATGCTCTTTAAAGGTTTTGTCTATCCACATGTAATCAGATCTGGAGATCCGAGAGGTTGAGATGTGTGCTCGTAATAAGTCCTGGGATGCTCTTTAGAGATCTTGCCGGTCGTGCTGCAGCACATAAATGTTCATGGGATGCTCTTTAAAGGTATTGTGGAGGAGATGCATATAATCAGTCCTGGGAGATCTTGCCGGTCGTGCTTAGGCACATAAATGTTCCTGGGATACTCTTTTTGGTATTGCATCCGCACATAAAATTAGTCCTGAGAGGCCACCTCTATTAGACCGTTCGCACAGATGATGAAGACCTGCAGGTGGTGGGCCTACATCTAGTATGAAAAAGGACTGGCTCTGTAGAACTTCCTATGATGAGTAGATTCAGAGATTGATTGAGATAGCAACATCAGTGACGATGATGATGAATCGATGACAATTATCCAGTGATGATGATCCAAAGAAGATGACTTGTGCTAAGAGACCTGTGTCAAGAAATATCTTCCTAGTTAAGAGGGAGTGTTGATGTATATGTAACTTCGGAATGTATTTCACATATATGTATATTGTATTCCTATAGAGATGTTAATATTCCTCTATACGTAAGTGGTTGTATTCCTATAGAGATGTTATTATTCCTCTATACGGAAGTGTCGTCATTTATATTGTAAGTGTTGTAACTTATACTTGATGGGTTATTAGACCACCTTGTTGGGGTCAGCCCTGTATAAGTCATGTGGGTCAAAGGGTTATTAGACCACCCTATTGGGGGTTGGCCATGTGGGTCAAAGGGTTATTAGACCACCCTAGTGGGGGTCAGCCCAGTCAGCATTATGTTAAGTGGTTAAGTTGAGGTCGACCTAGTTGAGTAAAGGTCAAGTCAAGTTAGTGTATAAATAGAGAGTGTGTCTCTCTCATTTTACACATTCTATTCTCTCACTCACACTTGGGAGAGTGGCGCACTTGTGGAGGAGGAGGCTCTGCTTCTAGGAGAAGACTATCTCTTGTATTCTGGTTGTAGCATTGCTCTATCTATCTCTGAGGAAGTTATTGGGGTTTTTCACCTTTATGGTTTTCCCCAAGTAAACTCTGTGTCTCTTGTGTGCTTGCATTATTGTGTCCATGATTGATATGATGTAGATTTGCTGTACATGTTGTTCTCTCAGTTAAGATCCTAGATCAAATTTAAGTAAATTCTAAAAATTTAACAAGACCCCCCACACCGTCCCCCAAAGACCCGGAAATGGTGCCAACGAGCCATCTCCAGAGCTATGGTTTTTCTCATTGATGGCCATTCCAAATTCGCTCAAGGGGTGCATTTCTCGTCCAGAGGACCCCAGGCATGCATGGCCACTATGGACAGGTCCAAAATGGCCACGTGGACCTATGGGAGGTAACGGAATCCAAGTGCTCTCCCCGGTTGGGTTTCGTGTCCCCGAGGAAAATCCTCCAAGTGTCCCTGAACGACCCTGAGGTGCCCGACTAGAATTCCAGTAGCACCCGAACCGTGGCTCGGTTCATGAATCTTTCGATTCCAGTGGGTCCAGGATGACGGGTTTCAGCTAGGGGACCCCCCCAGCGTCCCCCGAAGACCTAGAAGTTGTGCCAATGAGCCATCTCCGGAGCTAGGGTTTTACTCAGTGATAGCCATTCCAAATTTGCTCAAGGGGTGCATTTTTCATCCAGAGGCCCCCAGGCATGAGTGGCCACCATGTACAGGTCCACAATGGCCACATGGACCTGTGAGAGGCAACGAAATCCAAGTCCTCTGGCCGTGTTGGGTTCTGTGGCCCCAGGGAAAATCCTCCAAGTGTCCCTGAACGGCCCCGGGGTGCCCGACTAGAATGCCTGTAGCACCCGAACCGTGGCTCGGTTCATGAATCCGTCGATTCCAGTGGGTCTGGGATGGCGGGTTTCAGCTATAGGACCTCCCACAGCCTCCCCTGAAGACCCGAAAGCTGTGCCAATGAGCCATCTCCGGAGCTAGGTTTTTGCGGAGTGATGGCCATTCCAAATTTGTTCAAGGGGTGCATTTTTCGTCCGAAGGCCCCCAGGCATGCGTGGCCACCATGGACAGGTCCACAATGGCCACATGGACCTATGGGAGGCGAAAAAATCCAAGTCCTCTCACTGGGTTGGGTTCCGTGGCCCCGAGGAAAATCCTCCAAGTGTCCCTGAACGACCCCAGGGTGCCCGACTAGAATGCCTATAGCACCCAAACCATGGCTCGGTTTATGAATACATGAATTTCGGTGGGTTTGGGACGGTGGGTTTCAGCTAGGGGACCCCCCACAGCATCCCTCGAAGACCTGGAAGCTGTGCCAACGAGCCATCTCCGGAGCTAGGGTTTTGCTTAATGATGGCCATTCCAAATTCGCTCAAGGGGTGCATTTCTCGTCCAGAGGCCCTCAGGCATGCATGGCCACTATGGACAGGTCCATAATGGCCACATGGACCTGTGGGGGGTGACAGAATCCAAGTCCTCTTGTCGGGTTGGGTTCCGTGTCCCCAGGGAAAATCCTCCAAGTGTCCCTGAATGACCCGGGGTGCCCGACTAGAATGCCCGTAGCACCCGAACCGTGGCTTGGTTCACAAATCTGTCAATTCCAGTGGGTCCGAGATGGCGTGTTTCAGCTAGGGGATCCCCCAAAGAATCTCCCGAAGATCCGGAAGCTGTGCCAACGAGCCATCTCTGAAGCTAGGGTTTTGGTCAGTGATGGCCATTCCAAATTCGCTCAAGGGATGCATTTCTCGTCCGAAGGCCCACAAGCATGCGTGGCCACCGTGGATAGGTCCACAATGGCCACGTGAACCTGTGGGAGCCAACAAAATCCAAGTCCTCTCACCGGTTTGGATTATTATGACCCCTTGAGCAAATTTGGAATGGCCCTCACTTAGAAAAACCCTAGCTCCGGAGATGGCTCGTTGGCATAGCTTCTGGGTCTTCAGCGGATGCTATGGGTGGTCTCCTAGCTGAAACCCAGCATCCTAGATCCATCGAAATCGATGGATTTGCGAACCGAGCCACGGTTCGGGTGCTATGGGCATTCTAGTCGGGCACCTCGAGGTCGTTCATGGACACTTGGAGGATTTGCCACGAGGCCACGGAACCCAACCTAGCTAGAGGACTTGGATTCTGTCACCTCCCACAGGTCCACATGGCCATTGTGGACCTATCCATGGTGGCCACGCATGCTTGGGGGCATCCAGAAAAGAAATGCCCCCCTTGAGCGAATTTGGAATGGCCATCACTCAGCAAAACCCTAGCTCCGGAGATGGCTCATTGGCACCGCTTCCGAGTCTTCAAGGGATGCTTTGGGGGGTCCCCTAGTTGAAAATCGCCGTCTCAGACCCAACGGAATCAATGGATTCACATACCAAGCCATGGTTCGGGTGCTACAGGAATTCTAGTCGGGCACCCCGGGGCTTTTCAGGGACACTTGGAGGATTTGCCCCAGGGCCACGGAACCCAAACCGACGAGAGGACTTGGATTTTGTCGCATCCCACAGGTCCACATGACCATTGTGGACTCGTCAATGGTGGCCATGCACACCCGGGGGCATTCGAATGAGAAATGGCCCCTTTGAGCAAATTTGGAATGGCCCTCACTAAGCAAAACCCTAGCTCCATAGATGGCTCATTGGCACCGCTTCCGGGTCTTCGGGGGATGCTATGGGGGGTCTCCCAGTTGAAACCCGACGTCCCGGACCCACCAGAATCAACGGATTGGCGAACCAAGCCACAGTTCAGGTGCTACGGGAATTCTAGTCGGGCACCCCAGGGCCGTTCAGGTAGACTTGGAGGAATTTCCTCAGGGCCATGGAGACCAAACCGATGAGAGGACTTGGATTCCATCACCTCCCACAGGTCCACATGGCCATTGTGGACCTCTCTACGGTGGCCATGCATGCTCGGGGGCCTCGAGACGAGAAATGGCCCCCTTGAGCAAATTTGGATGGCCCTCACATTGGGGTCAACTTTGGAAAATCGTCCACTGGGCACTTACGACTAGCTTTCCCAGCCGGAACCTACCTAGACACACCTGCAGGACTCCCCGGAACCCGGTTTTGCTGCACGGTTGGACTTCTATGCCCCCGGCAGGTATCCAGCAGGTGTCCATGAAGGCCTTTTGGATGCAAGACGAAATGAGCCATAGAATGACGACCGTGGCTCCGATCGATGAACCATCGACGCCATTGGATTCAGGACGCTGGGATAGTGCCAGGGGTGCTTCTCTCCTCTTGTCATGTGGCCCCGGTGCCATCTTGTACGTCCATCTTGGAAACTAGGGTTTTTCTCAGTGAGGGAGTGTGCAATTTTTGCACACGGAGGTCAACTCTTCCAAATCGTCCGTCAGGCACTTATGGCTAGCATTCCCAGCTGGAACCTGCCTAGACACACCTGTAGGACTCCTCGGAGCATAGTTTTGCTACATGGTTGGACTTCCATGCCCCCGATAGGTATCCAACAGGTGTGTGTGAAGTCCTTTTGGATGTAAGATGGAACAAGCCATAGAATGACGATCGTGGCTCCGATCAACGAACCGTCGACTCCGTTGGATTCAGGATGTCGGGATTGTGCCAGTGGTGCTTGTCTCCTCTGGTCCTATGTCCCCAGTGCCATCTTGTATGTCCATATTGGAAACTAGGGTTTTGCTTAGTGAGGGAGTGTGCAATTTTTGCACACGGGGGTCAACTCTGCAAAATCGTCTGTCGAGAACTCACGGATAGTGTTGCCATCCGGAACCTACCTAGACACACTTGCACGACTCCCTAGATCCCAGTTTTGCTACACGGTTGGACTTCCATGCCCCCGACAGATATCCAGCAGGTGGCCCTAAAGGCCTTTTGGATGTGATACGGAACGAGTCATAGAATGATGGCCGTGGCTCCGATCGACGAACCGTTGAATCTGTTGGACTCAGGACATTGGGATAGTGCCACGGGTGCCTGTCTCCTCCTCTCCCATGGTTCTAGTGCCATCTTGTACATCCAGCTTGGAAACTAGGGTTTTGCTCAGTGAGGGAGGGTGCAATTTTTGCACACGGGGGTCAACTCTGCAAAATCGTCCGTTGGGCACTTATGATGATGATGATGATGATGGTGATGATGAAGGTGATGGTGACGGTGATGGTGATGGTGATGAAGATGATGACGATGGAGAAGGTGATGATGATGGAGATGTTGATGAGGAACCTAAAGTTAGAGTTAGAGTTAGAGTTAGAGTTAGGGTTAGAGTTAGAGTTAATGATGACGATGGATATGGTGGTGATGATGAAGATGTTGATGATGATGGTTATCGTGACGGTGACGGTGATGGTGATGGTGACGGTGACGGTGATGGTGATGGTGATGGTGAGGATGAAGAAGATGGCTTAGTGCTAGTGTTTGGGTGAGGGTTAGGGCTAGAGTTATGGAAGGAAATTGAATTAGGGTTGGAGTTAGAGTTAATGATGATGATGAAGACATTATGATGATGGTGACAATGACGGTGATGGTGATGGTGATGGTGAGGATGAAGAAGATGGCTTAGTGGTATAGTTTGGGTGAGGGTTAGGGCTATAGTTATAGAAGGAAATTGAATTAGGGTTAGAGTTAGAGTTAATGATGATCATGGTGACAATGACGGTGATGGTGATGGTGATGGTGAGGATGAATAAGATGGCATAGTGCTAGGGTTTGGGTGAGGGTTAGGGATAGAGTTATAGAAGGAAATGGAATTAGGGTTAGAGTTAAAGTTAATGATGATGATGAAGACATGATGATGATGGTGATGGTGACAGTGATGGTGACGGTGATGGTGAGCATGAAGAAGATGGCTCACTGCTAGCGTTTGGGTGAATGTTAGGGCTAGAGTTATAGAAGGAAATTGAATTAGGGTTAGAGTTAGATTTAATGATGATGATGAAGATGGTGGTGATGATGAAGACGTTGACGGTGATGGTGATGGTGATGGTGATGATGAAGAAGATGGTTTAGAGCCAGGGTTTGGGTGAGGGTTAGGGCTAGTGTTATAGAATGAAATTGAATTAGGGTTAGAGTTAGAGTTAACAAGGATGATGAAGATGGTGATGGTGATGGTGATGATGAAGAAGATGGTTTAGTGCCAGGGTTTGGGTGAGGGTTTGGGCTAGAGTTATAGAATGAAATTGAATTAGGGTTAGAGTTAGAGTTAACATTGATGATAAAGAGATGATGATGATGGTGATGGTGACAGTGATGGTTGTTGACACTCAATAATTTTTCTTGGTTAAATTATCTTCTAACGACATTGGCGGTGCAACAATAAAAAAATTTCATGGCGGGGGGGTCTCAAACTTGGTCAAAAAGAACATTTGTCTTCGGGTATAAACACCATGGTTGTAAAAGAAAGTGGGGGTTCTATACACTCAAGAAACTCATGCTTTGAAATTTTTATGAGAAGACATAGCCTAAATATCGATTTTTGTGAGAAAGTTATAAGTCTTTTAATATTTCTATAAAAAGCCAACTTTATGAAAAGGGGTTTTTTATTTTTATGTTATAGCTTATGATTAAAAAAACCTTATGGATAAGTCCCCCAATCTCCATGGAGCCTAAGTTTTAGCTTTTAAAGACGACATAGATTTCTTTATAATGTTATAGTTTGGCTGCAAAATAAAAGTTGGAGCAAAATATATGCGCGCCCAACACCGAGGGCTCATCACGGTTGTCTCTATTTGCATGTGGGACAAAGGCTGAGAATATAAATATGACATGAAGATGGTGACGAGCATGATAATGAAATTTGTTGCGTATGGAGTCGAATTCACTATATGTTGCAAAGGCTAGTGGATAAAAGTCGCTCCAAGCTCCAATGTCAGAAGCCGTGGGCTCACTTCATCAAAACCTTATGTAATTATTGTGGTATGTAAGCACTGCAATATATTTCCTCGTCAACACGATGCACCCAACTATCTTCTCAATCTTAATATCATGGAGGGGCGAGGTCGTGGTAAAATTATATATATATAGGTCCAAAATTATTCATGCGCCATATGGAATGGAGTCCAAGTCCACTGAGTATATCTATAAGGCACGTTTGATCAATGGGCGAGCAAGTGCTGGTGCAAATGTTGATTCTGCCCGACAGAACTTGGTTGCCATATTTATGAACGCATTTGTAAATATTGGATCTGGTCAGCTGCTACAGAATCATCAAGTGATAGCAACACTGGAAATCGGTTTTTTAAGAACAAAGAACATAAAAAAAAAATCAGTGCGGCAGCCAGTTTGGGTTTGACTCTCCTTTGGGATGTGGATGCTGGCCCTACACAAATAAACAAGTATTTCAGTACCAATGATAATCATGTTATTATTGGAGCCGTGCCTACAGTCGGTATTGCAAATTGTGGCATCCAAAATGAATGTGATCCTGCATACGCATTTCTTGCAGAGTACGTCAGTAAGGATGAGTCAAACATCCGAATTGGAGCGATTATGGGCCTTGATTTGCATATGCTGGTTCTCAAAAGGATGAGGTGTTTCGACTTTTATCTCCTATTTTAACAGACTCGAAGGTTCCAATAGATGTGATTGCATTCACTGCAATATATCCGGGATTGATATATGTTGGCATATACAAACTGTTGGAAGGTGGCAGTATTGTTCAGAGTAGTTTAGTTACAGGATGCCAAAGCAGGTGAGGCGTTATCAACCTCCAGCAAACAGTCACACAAGTCACAACTCGCCATTCACAACATTCTGGAGGCATTATGATATACAAATGACAACGTGAAGGAACCGTAACTATAGTTGCAATGGCAAGAAGATGCGTGATGATCACTATTTAATCTACAGTGAAAAATGTGGATATGTCTGATTATTTGACATCAGAGTAACACCCAATCTCCGTCATTTTAATTTCTATCGTTGTAAGTGATGATGAAAGGAGAGCAGTCAAGTTAACAATCTATTGTGGCATCGAATAAGCCATCCTGTTGGAAACCATTCGGCTATGATCGTGAGGGATTATCACATGCAGAAATGAAAACGAGGCATAGATAGACTGATCTAAGGTCAACGTTCACTCCGCATTACAAAAGTGCTCGGTGGATAAGAAATAATGCCTGTGCGGGAAAAAAACCACCATCCAACGTGTCCATTTCTGATGCGTCCGGATATGTGAAAAGTTGTATTGCAAACCACTCCAAATCCCATGCGGATACCATCCATTGGAAATGTTATAAAAGGGAGGTGGTCCCATTTTTAGTATTTGTTTCTTCTTTTTGACTGAAGCGTCACGCTCTCCAAAACCCTAACACCATTTGTCCAAGAACAGGGAAGTTTGCAGCTACGTCGAGAGTCTGAGTAAGTGGAGGAAATTGTTTTTTCTTTCTAGTACTGTTCTTCACTGGCCATTCTCCTGTAGCCGAGACAGATGTGAAGGGTTTGTGGTATCAAAGACTGCAGCAGGATCGGTTATTGAAGGACGAACCGAAATTTCCATAAGGGTGAGGGCGCTGAGTTCGTCAGGATGTTTCCAACCAAACCAAGGGTCATGGAAGCGTTTGCAGAGTATCCTCCGTTGGGTCATTTTAAAGTGAGGGATATGTCCTAATACAGTGGTTGCTTCTTCTAATCAAGCGTGAAAAAGTTAACATTGGCGCCCAGCTACACCTGTTGTGCAGCATCCGGCGTTTATTTGTTTCATTTTTCAACTAAAGGTAGTTCGTGATGGCAATATCTTCAAGAGATACGAATTTCATATTCCGGAGCTCGTAGGACTCTAGGAAGTGGTGGTAACACGTTTAATGTTTCCATTTCGAGGAAAAAGGAGGACATGCCTAAGGTGTGGGCTCAAATCTGTGTCCGAAGTATGGTGAAATTTGGCCAAAGTAACCACTGCAGTACGACATGTTTTAGAACCAATATTTCAGTACTTTGACGTGGGAAAGCATTAGTCTCCTGCAAGTGGATGGGTTGTTTTCTGTTCAGTCATGTGTACAGTAGGGTTTGCCAGATACTCTTTTCCACCAACTTTTACAGGCTAGATTGCACCCTGATGCTCAAACACTCGCAACGGCTCATCAAATTTTTTGCTGTTATCCTTGTACGAACATCCTTTTCTCTAATATCTGAAGGTCAATCATTCCAGTCAATCTCTCAGTATGAATCGAAGAGGGAAATTTCCAAGCCCACATCAGCATTTTTCTTCTGCGGCAACACTTTTGAAGAGCTAAGGAAGAGAAAAGGTAGTCTTACAAGAGAAGAAAAATGACAACGAGGCATGTCCTTGAGGGAGAATGGAAGCCGGGTGATTCTTTCCATTTTCAGTGACGACTCAGTTTTGTGAAGGGTACTGTGAAGAATGGCTCAATTTTTTGCAGCTGCTATTGCACCTCTTGAAATGAAGCTCACCAAAAGCTGGGAGAATAATAATTTAAAGATCAAAGTGATGCAGCACCTGTTAAAGGATAAATAGAGGTGAAGGGTTCGAAAGTTAGTGGAGGAGGTGGCAGGAAGATCCAGATTTATAGGCAATGAATTAGCAAACAGAAGTTCATTTCTAGGATACTCGACAGGTGGAAAATAAGGATGATTTTAAGCCCTGGAATTAACAGTTTGAAGAAAATTTCAAAATTCCTCTATACTCTTTCACTCAAGATATTTTGCAACCGCTCCAGATTTGTTTTATTTGTAAAAAATTAGTTAGTTTATTATTCCAAGAAGCTATTTTTAGAAAAATACAGTTAGGGTTTTCTTAGAGAGCAAAGTTTTGTATAAATTATGCATTTTACAACATGCAAAGGGTTGGATTTTCTGTAAGGAGAGACCCATTTCAGGTGTTTTGCAGGGTTTTCAGAAATTAATAAAGATCTCAGAACTGAGCAAATTTTTCATAAAAGATTCATGTGTTGTTTAAAAATTGCAGTCTGTACCCTTTCCCTTTCTCTACATGTGCAAGTTTTCTTTCCACGTTATGCCTTTCATTATGTCATTTTCTTCTATGCTTAGATGAACGTTCATATAGATTGAGATTCATGTTTCTATGCCTTGATTTATTCGCTTCTGAGCATCCATTTATTTCTCTAAAATTAGCAGTGGATTCATCTGAAAATTGATGCCCGTTGTTAATGGACTGTCTTTATTTCTTTCCCTATCACCTGCAAAAATCTTATTGACTGTAATAAGACAGCTATCTTGCCTTTGTATGAAAATATTTGTTTGACTGCTGGTCCATATTTTTTCTGTTTCTCGACTCCATTGCCCAATGGTATCTTATTCATGTTGATCTAGCCACCTCATTAAAAATCCTTAAGTTTTTATTTATTTTACAAATTGGTCCTTGAGTTTCATTGTCAAACTACTGTCGTGGTGACATTGGATGGTAGATTTGCCGAGAGAGCCCTCTTTGGCTGAAGGAGGCCAAATTTCAGTCTAAAGATTGGTTTGAAATAGGTTACCTCGGGGTTTCTTTGATACATCCCAAGGAAAATCCGAGTGCTAACATTTTTGGCGCCGTTGCCGGGGATCGAAGGTTTCATTTTCCCTGGGTATGAACGACAAAGTTGCAGATTTGATTGTTGATGGTGAACAACGGTCAAACATCATCAAGGTTGTACATTTTTCACCTGGCGACTCCATCTTCAAGAATCCAAATTTCAGTGACTCCATTGGCGACATAATCCAGAATCAAGCTTTTAAAGAGAACTGACAGACTCCACTGGGAGATGAGCTCATTGTGAAGACATGGAAAGGCATGATGAAAAGACAAGGTACTCAAGTTTCAGTTTTCTGAAAGACATCTTATCCTTTCTTGTAAATCTTTTCCTGTCTTTTCCTAAGCTTGGCAGAAGAATTTCTCATTGTTTACTATATTTGAAAAAAGACCATAGGTTTACTCCTGTATACCCTTCCTTAGAAACTGAAAATGTGTCATCATTCTGTACATATGATTTTGATCAAGATCTTTTACTTGAATTGCATTACAGTAAGGATCAGCCTTATGAACCTCATGATACTAAAGCTGATAATACATCCTCTTTACATAGTTCAGTTTCTTCCAATATCCAAAACCGATATAAGCCACTTCACCTACCTCATGTTCTCCATGATTATCCTCCTAAATACCATAAATACCTTCCTAAATTTGATGGAGAAATCGAAGGCCTTACTGCTGAGAAACATCTTCAAGGCTTTGAAAATTTTCTGGATCTGTTTGAAGTGGATCAGGATGATGTTTGTATGAGGATTTTTGCTCAATCTTTCTAGGGAGATGTGAAGAAATGGTTTCACCATTTACAGCTAGAGTCTATAGACACATGGCAGGGGTTTTCTGATGTCTTCTTGAAGTTTTGGGGTAAGAAGAGGTCATGGGACCTAGTTCTTTCAGAATTTTACTCTATGAGGGTGCAGGAAGGGGAATCCTTATCCAGTTTCAACAGGAGGTTCGCCAGCGCCTATTATGATATGCCGAAAGAAATTCAGCCCCTAGAGAATGCTGCCAAGTTACATTATGTATCTATTTTTCATTCTGATTTCTCTTTTCTTCTCTTGGAAAGAAATCCCTCTAGTTTACAACATATGTTCGTTGATGCTTTAGAAGTTGAAGATAATCTTAGAATGTCCAGGAAATTATCGAGCAAATAAAATGATGAGAGGATTGAAGAAGAATGTGGGTTCGAAGAGAAGTATGGACAAGGAGAAATGGCTTGGCATTCCAGTTTTTCCCGTGACAAACAAAAAGATGATCAGCTGGATGATGTGACAGAAAAAGGTAACTCTGACTTGTTTTATGTCAATTACAATCAACCTGCTGAAATTTCTGTTAATGATGGTTTCAAAGAAAATTGCAGTCCACCTAAGTTTGATAAGTATGAAGGATATTATTTGGATATGGCTCCAGCTGAAAACTTTAAAAGTCCCAGGGCAGTTAGTGAAGAAAATTTGATCACTATCCATGATCAAACATCTGAAAATCAAAATGCTGAAAGTGATTATCTACCCCTTTGTTATGCTTCATTCGAACTGATAAAACAAAAAATTAAGGCTTCTAATCAAAAACATAAATCTATGATGGAGAGCTCCATAAACTTTTTTGAAAGTGGAATTAAAGAAGAAGAAGAACAAGTCTGTCATCATGCCCAAAAAGCTGGAGTTTGCCATAGGGTAGAAAAGTGCCAAACAGAAAACCAGGCCTCCATTTCGCATTCAGAAATTTTGTATCAAGAAGAGTCTGTTGCACTTGATGTCATTGAAGAATTTAATGATGGTTCTGCTGTTTTTGATGAAGAAGGGAAAGCTTTAAATTCTGAATTTTCGAATGAAATTGGTGATGGCTTTTGTATCTTTTCTCCCGAGCCGGATAAGAATTTTCTTCAGTCTTGTCAGTGGTCTTCTAATTCAGAAGAAGGTCAGATAAGCTTCTCTCCATGTGACACTATTTCAGAAGTTGTGGGTCTAAAGGACTCTGTCTTATTTGATTCACTTAAAAAATGACAAATCAATACTTCTCTTGGAATACAAAAGACAGAACAGGCCTCAGGTGATGCTGCTAATTTTTACTTAAACAAGAAAGGTGGACGCCTCCATAGTTTTTCCAAAATTTCTCCTCTATCTGAAGATGAAATAGATCAACTCCTGAAAGGTCATATTACAGCTCCTGTAATGTCGGATCTGCATTGTTCACACAGTACAGGGTATGTAAGTGAGACTTCTTCCATTTTCAAGCATGTAAATCTAAATTTAAACATTGACAGTTATGACGATCCTTTGAAGGAACCTATTTATGATGATGATTCTCCGCCAAGGGATCAGCTGTTAGACACCATTTATTTCCATCAAGAAGATAGGGTTGACATGATTAATGATCTTGAAGGATGTTTGTTGTTTGAAGATGTTTTGGATAATGATGTGGATAAGTATAAAGATGGGATCGACGACATACCAAAAAGGGAACCAGAGATGCTCATGCTTGAGGAAGATGCAGTCAACACTCAGGTATTAGAATATCAAGCTCGCCTATGCACTTTCATCAATCCACAGTTGAATAGTCTTGCGGATCAACTTGAAATAGATATTTGCATTCTTGCTGAATCTCAAGACGTGATAATATTTCAAACCGTTGAAGATCCTTATGCTAATTTACTACAGTCTGAGGGGAAAATGAATTTTCTTACATTTGTGGAACATGAACTCATTATCAAAGAATGTTTGGAGTGGTTTGTTTTATGTTTTCTTTACTCACTCAAAAAGAATGCAAGCCATAGTGGAGCAAATGGTCAGTTGTTAGATTGGCTTCATTGGCACTTTTGCGTCATTTGATTCAGCAATCGCGTTTCAGCAGAGTAGATAGGTAGGAGGAATAAGTTTGCCCGACAAATTTTTTTTCAGTATGTACAGTGTTGTTCCCAGTTTAGTTCCAGCATGTATGTTTTCAGTTTTCAGCAGTTATCGGTTTTCAGCTTCAGTTTTTGGATGAAGGGTCAGTTACAGGTTGCAGTTTATAGTTTTTAGGATTGGGGGCCGCCCAATGGTCAGGCACATGGTCTACAGTGTTCTTTGTTGCCTCGCTGGGAGGACAACATCCCCAGTAGGAGCCAGTTGTTGACACTCAGTAATTTTTCTTCGTTAAATTATCTTCTAGCGACATTGGCAGTGCAACAATAAAAAAATTTCATGGCGGGGGGGTCTCAAACTTGGTCAAAAAGAACATTTGTCTTCGGGTATAAACACCATGGTTGTAAAAGAAATTGGGGGTTCTATACACTCAAGAAACTCATGCTTTGAAATTTTTATGAGAATACATAGCCTAAATATCGATTTTTGTGAGAAAGTTATAAGTCTTTTAATATTTATATAAAAAGCCAACTTTATGAAGAGGGGTTTTTTTATTTTTATGTTATAGCTTATGATTAAAAAAACCTTATGGATAAGGCCCCGAATCTCCATGGAGCCTAAGTTTTAGCTTTTAAAGACGACATAGATTTCTTTATAATGTTATAGTTTGGCTGCAAAATAAAAGTTGGAGCAAAATATATGCGCGCCCAACACCGAGGGCTCATCACGGTCGTCTCTATTTGCATGTGGGACAAAGGCTGAGAATATAAATATGACATGAAGATGGTGACGACCATGAGAATGAAATTTGTTGCGTATGGAGTCGAATTCACTATATGTTGCAAAGGCTAGTGGATAAAAGTCGCTCCAAGCTCCAATGTCAGAAGCCGTGGGCTCACTTCATCAAAAACTTATGTAATTATTGTGGTATGTAAGCACTGCAATATATTTCCTCGTCAACACGATGCACCCAGCTATCTTCTCAATCTTAATATCATGGAGGGGCGAGGTCGTGGTAAAATTATATATATACAGGTCCAAAATTATTCATGTGCCATATGGAATGGAGTCCAAGTCCACTGAGGATATCTATAAGGCACGTTTGATCGATGGGCGAGCAAGTGCTGGTGCAAATGTTGATTCTGCCCGACAGAACTTGGTTTCCATATTTCTGAACGCATTTGTAAATATTGGATCTGGTCAGCTACTACAGAATCATCAAGTGATAGTAACATTGGAAATCGGTTTTTTAAGAACAAAGAACATAAAAAAAAAACCAGTGCGACAGCCAGTTTGGGTTTGACTCTCCTTTGGGATGTGGATGCTGGCCCTACACAAATAAACAAGTATTTCAATAGCAATGATAATCATGTTATTACTGGAGTCGTGCCTGCAGTCGGTATTGCAAATTGTGGCATCCAAAATGAATGTGATCCTGCATACGCATTTCTTGCAGAGTACGTCAGTAAGGATGAGTCAAACATCCGAATTGGAGCGATTATGGGCCTTGATTTGCATATGCTGGTTCTCAAAAGGATGAGGTGTTTCGACTTTTATCTCCTATTTTAACAGACTCGAAGGTTCCAATAGATGTGATTGCATTCACTGCAATATCTCCGGGATTGATATATGTTGGCATATACAAACTGTTGGAAGGTGGCAGTATTGTTCAGAGTAGTTTAGTTACAGGATGCCAAAGCAGGTGAGGCGTTATCAACCTCCAGCAAACAGTCACACAAGTCACAACTCGCCATTCACAACATTCTGGAGGCATTATGATATACAAATGACAACGTGAAGGAACCGTAACTATAGTTGCAATGGCAAGAAGATGCATGATGATCACTATTTAATCTACAGGGAAAAATGTGGAGATATCTGATTATTCGACATCAGAGCAACACCCAATCTTTGTCGTTTTAATTTCTATTGTTGTAAGTGATGATGAAAGGAGAGCAGTCAAGTTAACAATCTATTGTGGCATCGAATAAGCCATCCTGTTGGACACCATTCGGCTATGATCATGAGGGATTATCACATGCAGAAACGAAAATGAGGCATAGATAGACCGATCTAAGGTCAACGTTCACTCCGCATTACAAAAGTGCTTGGTGGATAAGAAATAATGCCTGTGCGGGAAAAAAACCACCATCCAACGTGTCCATTTCTGATGCGTCCGGATATGTGAAAAGTTGTATTGCAAACCACTCCAAAGCCCGTGCGGATACCATCCATTGGAAATGTTATAAAAGGGAGGTGGTCCCATTTTTAGTATTTGTTTCTTCTTTTTGATTGAAGCGTCACGCTCTCCAAAACCCTAACGCCATTTGTCCAAGAACAGGGAAGTTTGTAGCTACGTCGAGAGTCTAAGTAAGCGGAGGAAATTGTTTTTTCTTTCTAGTACCGTTCTTCACTGGCCATTCTCCTGTAGCCGAGACAGATGTGAAGGGTTCGTGGTATCAAAGACTGCAGCAGGATCGGTTATTGAAGGATGAACCGAAATTTCCATAAGGGTGAGGGCGCTGAGTTCGTTAGGATGTTTCCAACCAAACCAAGGGTCATGGAAGCGTTTGCAGAGTATCCTCCGTTGGGTCATTTTACAGTGAGGGATATGTCCTAATACAGTGGTTGCTTCTTCTAATCAAGAGTGAAAAAGTTAACATTGGCGCCCAGCTACACCTGTTGTGCAGCATCCGACATTTATTTGTTTCATTTTTCAACTAAAGGTAGTTCGTGATGGAAATATCTTCAAGAGATATGAATTGCATATTCCGGAGCTTGTAGGACTCTAGGAAGTGGTGGTAACACGTTTAATGTTTCCATTTCGAGGAAAAAGGAGGACATGCCTAGGGTGTGGGCTCAAATCTGTGTCCAAAGTATGGTGGAATTTGGCCAAAGTAACCACTGCAGTACGACATGTTTTAGAACCAATATTTCAGTACTTTGACATGGGAAAGCATTAGTCTCCTGCAAGTGGATGGGTTGTTTTCTGTTCAGTCATGTGTACAGTAGGGTTTGCCAGATACTCTTTTCCACCAACTTTTACAGGCTAGATTGCACCCTGATGCTCAAACACTCGCAACGGCTCGTCAAATTTTTTGCTGTTATCCTTGTATGAACATCCTTTTCTCTAATATCTGAAGGTCAATCATTCCAGTCAATCTCTCAGTATGACTCGAAGAGGGAACTTTCCAAGCCCACATCAGCGTTTTTCTTCTGCGGCAACACTTTTGAAGAGCTAAGGAAGAGAAAAGGTAGTCTTACAAGAGAAGAAAAATGATAGCGAGGCATGTCCTTGAGGGAGAATGGAAGCCGGGTGATTCTTTCCATTTTCAGTGACGACTCAGTTTTGCGAAGGGTACTGTGAAGAATGGCTCAATTTTTTGCAGCTGCTATTGCACCTCTTGAAATGAAGCTCACCAAAAGCTGGGAGAAGAATAATTTAAAGATCAAAGTGATGCAGCACCTGTTAAAGGATAAATAGAGGTGAAGGGTTCGAAAGTTAGTGGAGGAGGTGGCAGGAAGATCCATATTTATAGGCAATGAATTAGCAAACAGAAGTTCATTTCTAGGATACTCGACAGGTGGAAAATAAGGATGATTTTAAGCCCTGGAATTAACAGTTTGAAGAAAATTTCAAAATTCCTCTATACTCTTTCACTCAAGATATTTTGCAACCGCTCCAAATTTGTTTTATTTGTAAAAAAATAGTTAGTTTATTATTCCAAGAAGCTATTTTTAGAAAAATACAGTTAGGGTTTGCTTAGAGGGCAAATTTTTGTATAAATTATGCATTTTACAACATGCAAAGGGTTGGATTTTCTGTAAGGAGAGACCCATTTCGGGTGTTTTGCAGGGTTTTCAGAAATTAATAAAGATCTCAGAACTGAGCAGATTTTTCATAAAAGATTCATGTGTTGTTTAAAAATTGCAGTCTGTACCCTTTCCCTTTCTCTACATGTGCAAGTTTGCTTTCCGTGTTATGCCTTTCATTATGTCATTTTCTTCTATGCTTAGATGAACGTTCATATAGATTGAGATTCATGTTTCTATGCCTCGATTTATTTGCTTCTGAGCATCCATTTATTTCTCTAAAATTAGCAGTGGATTCATCTGAAAATTGATGCCCGTTGTTAATGGACTGTCTTTATTTCTTTCCCTATCACCTGCAAAAATCATATTGACTATAATAAGACAGCTATCTTGCTTTTGTATGAAAATATTTGTTTGACTGCTGGTCCATATTTTTTCTGTTTCTTGACTCCATTGCCCAATGGTATCTTATTCATGTTGATCTAGCCACCTCATTAAAAATCCTTAAGTTTTTATTTATTTTACAAATTGGTCCTTGAGTTTCATTGTCAAACTGTTGTCGTGGTGACATTGGATGGCAGATTTGCCGAGAGAGCCCTCTCTGGCTGAAGGAGGCCAACTTTCAGTCTAAAGATTGGTTTGAAATAGGTTACCTCGGTGTTTCTTTGATACAGCCCAAGGAAAATCCGAGTGCTAACAATGGTGATGGTGATGCTGAGGATGAAGAAGATGGTTTAGTGCTAGGGTTTGGGTGAGGGTTAGGGATAGAGTTATAGAAGGAAATTGAATTAGGGTTAGAGTTAGAGATGAAGATGGTGGTGACGATGAAGACGTTGATGGTGATGGTGATGGTGATGGTTAGGATGAAGAAGAAGGTTTAGTGCTAGGGTTTCGGTATCCGAAGAGTGTAAGACTCTAACTCTAGAGCGCCTTGTTTGCATCGATAAATGGGCCAACTAAGTGCACCTGTACTGGGATTATCTGAGGCATGAAAGCATGTATCGTCCTAGAGATATGCCCCCGTTAACTTAGACTGTAATCCTCACATATGAGTGCCTAGGGAACTGCACTCTCTCACTATGCATGCAAAACTAAATAAAACAAAAAATACAAAATTAGAACTGAACTGCTAATTTAGGAAAAACATCTAAACTAGAAATTAATGGAGGATGGCGCATGCATGCGCTCCCTATATCTCTCATCCATAAATGCTAGTGTATCCTATTACATTTTGTTTTCACACCCAAGTGGCAAAGTCCTAATCCTCTAATGCTACAAGTGCGACTTCCGAAGATGATTGCCACTTTCACCTCAGCAAAGATTTTCCCAAGTTTTAGGCCTACTTTAAAGGCCAAGGGAGGCTTCTAGAACAAGGTTGGAGAAAAGGTCTTACGATTTCAAACTTGTTTGAAGATTAAGATGTGTTTTCCATTAAGTTAAAGTCCCATGTGAGTGATTAATTAAGAAAGTTGCAAGTGAATTAATCCAATAGACACCTTTCAGAAATAAATATTTCCTCATGTGTAAAATGAAAGATCATTCATGGATAAATAAAGATATTCACAAAACTTAAATCAACAATGAACCATAATGTTGTAGAATCAAAATTCACATTAAAACATGTTGGCTTATTTCCAAAAATCATCCACAAATGATATTATCTAATAATGCCAAGGTTATAGTTATTAGTTTACGAGTGATTATTGAATGAGACCCTCTTGGAGAGAGTAAAATCTTTGCAAGAGGGTGTTACCCAATCTATTAAGGGTCCAACTAGGTTGTAGTGATTTGAATCACTTCAATAAAGATGGCTGAAATCTTATCTTCACAAAATTAATTAATTAAATGTTTTTCCATATGATCCATGAGCATATAAATATAAAAAGATGTGCTGAAAATAAAATCAGTAAACCACTTGCGCAGGTTTGGTAACTTCTAGAATGTAAATGATTAGATGATTGTAAACATTCATTCAATAAACCATAAACATTTAGGATATGTTGTGTGTAATTGCTTAAGACAAATTTGTGAAATAATAACCATTCAAATAAAATGCAATTAACACTATGATCCATAGATGAGAGTTGTGAATCGAAGACAAAATCATGTATGCAAAAATGTAATCAAAGACAAACTTATATACACAAGTGCAGATCCATCTATTAATATGCAAAAATGATCCAATCATGTACACTTTTTGGAAAAATGGAACATTGTTCCCAGTGTCTATATAATGGCAACTTGTGCCTTGTACAAAAAAAGGCAACTCATGCCCTGTACAAAATATGGCAACTCGTGTCGAAAATGCCACATCATGGCTAGTGTACATAGGAGGGTCTCTCAATCCTCCTCCCCACCCTCGGAGCTCCCAAGCGCATCTCCAAAATCAATCTTCCTCTTCTTCATGCTAGAGGAAGCTCGGTCCTTTTGGCATCTTTGAGCACGTCTGCCTGAGCCCTGAAATGACAACAATAATATGCCAACTTTACAATAATGGCATGGTGCCCTGTACAAAATATGGCCCATGGTGCCCTGTACAAAATATGGCAACTCGTGTCGAAAATGCCACATCATGGCTAGTGTACATAGGAGGGTCTCTCAATCCTCCTCCCCACCCTCGGAGCTCCCAAGCGCATCTCCAAAATCAATCTTCCTCTTCTTCATGCTAGAGGAAGCTCGGTCCTTTTGGCATCTTTGAGCACGTCTGCCTGAGCCCTGAAATGACAACAATAATATGCCAACTTTTCCTGGAAATTATACAAGTATAAAACATAATTTCAAAAGAAAAATAGTTTTCAAATCTTGGATAACTCACTGCATGTGAGACCGTAAGTCATGAGGGGGTCTCCCTCCTCCGTGATCCAAGTCTCTCGGCAATGCCACCTTACAACATTTAGAATAATCAAATCAATGATGAAACTAGATGCATATAGTAATTTCTGTTAAAATTGAACGAGATTTTGATAAACTAGTCAATCTCATCGTGAACAAAATCGGTTGGTCTTCGGGGCTAGCGGATAGAGTAGTCGGCTAGATATCCTGCTCCGATGCTAGGGTGGACAGTAAAGGGGAGGATGTAGCCACATCAACGGTGGCTACACCACTGTGGGGAACAATGGAAGAAGGGGGGGTGGTAGGAGGTGGCATGGACTGGGGTGGGCGAAGTGGAGATGGACATCTAGGGCTATAAACCCCAACTGGTTGTAGTATGGATTGGGGCACCCTGGAAGGGGAAGCGAGTGTGGTAGGGGAATGTGGGGGGGGGATAGGTCTGTGTTGTAGTAGAGGGATGGGTGACTGTGGATGGGTGGTGTGTCGTGGTCGGATGGGGGAGGGTGGGAACATGGGAAACTGATATGGAGGTGGAGCTGGATATGATACGTAAGGGGGAGCTGGATGGAACTATGGTGCTATATATGAGGAGGGGGATGAATGGAAGGGGTTGGGGAATGGGTCATGTATGCTAGGGGATACAACTGGCATATAGGGTGGCCGAAAGGTCGGGGAGGGAGGAATAACGACACTGGTAGGCCGAGGTGGTCGCACCTGCATACACATTTATAACCTCATAGTTTAATATACAAAAATATAAATATACATGGACAAGTCATCGTATTTGAAATTAAATTTATGCTTTAATACACACGATACTTGTGCACGGGGAGAACTGCTGGTCCTCGGTGGCGGTGGCTGGTCATTGGAGCCCGCAGACACCTGTGCGAACACTACAATTTTTAGACTGAATTTATTAAAACAATATTAACAATATTAAACAAAATTCAAATGAGAATGACAATGATGGTACTTAAAAAACATGACTGCAATTAATTTATATTCAACTTAGATGATATTCAATATTCTGAAAGGATAGAAGGTGGCATGGCATGAAATTAAAATTAAATAAGGTGAGAGGGCATAGAAGGTGACAAGGTGAGATTTTCCTTTTCTAGAGTCATCCCCATGAGTAGGTGAGATTTTCCTCTGGCCCTAGAGAGATGTGCAGTGCCTCATAAGCGAATGGAATTCATGTCCATTTACAAATTTGAATTGGAAACCTATGTAATGTGTTTGGGTTCTTGATGAAGAGTTCATAGGTTTTGATGTCTTCTTATAGATTTGTAGCTTCCTAGAAGCTTGATTCAACCAGTGGAAAGTATTTGCATCCCTAGAGTGAGGATCTTGAGTCCCATTATTTCCATAACATTTACATCATCAAATAAAATGGCATCTCATTGTTTAAATTTGCAAAGAGGTGCTAAATAGTAGTTAAGTTAGTGTGCATGTTATTTAATACACTTTAGAGTGTTGATCGTTAGAAAAAGGAAGAAAGAGAAATCTTTTTCATGATTAGCTTAATTACAAGCTGAATGTGCCATGTTCTTTTGCATTGAATGAGTAATTATGTGTTCTTGATTGAATAGCTATGTTTTCAGAATGATATCACTTGATTGAAATCAAAGAAATCTTGAGTGAAATGAGTTAAATGAGTATTCTTGATGCCAAATCATTTACCAAGTTGAATTTGAATCAAGATAATAGCAAGGCCCCATAGACCATATTTGTAAGATTATCGCTCTTCCTTACGGGCCTTACATCATTTTCAAAAACTTTAGTGACAATACATGTGATAAGTTGTTTTACGTTGTTTATATGTCTTTCCTAATAGCATGTTCTAGGATTAGTAGTATGATTACTTTCAGTCTCAAGTATTAGAATAAATTGGAAATCCCGTGATAATAAACTAGGGTAATAAGGACATGAGAAACATCAAGTCCTTGAATTTCTAGAAGCTTGGCCACTATGATTCTCTTTTTCCCGAGAGTTTTGCACAATGTAGTGAAAATTCATAGCAATAAATAGTTTTCCTATTGGTCTCGATGGATGCGAAAGTGACAAGTACAACATCTCAGTGAACTCAATTGATGCAACAAAGTTAGCAGAAGCATAGAAGTGATTTGACCAACTTTACCATTAAAAGAACCTATTAGTAGAATACAGGGGAAAGTGATAATTACCATGGTAATATATTCTCAAAGTTTAAGCTTGAAGAACACATGGAATAAGGGCATGGCAACAAAGGTTGATTTGGTGGACAAAGTGATGGGCATTGGAGCAATTGCCACACCTATTGAGCCAAGAGTCAAATGAACCATACTGTGGTCGTTTGAGGATGATTTGGACAAGGAGAGTACATGGCAAAGATAACTTGGATGACATGGTGACAAATGGAAAAGAAACAATAACACACATGGCATTGGTCAAGCACAGGAAGAGAAAGCAAGCATTGGATGGTAGTCTGAGGATGAAGGACACTGCAGGCATCACCAAAACCCCAGCTACGGGCCCATCATTGGTAAAGTAAGAATGACAAATTTTGGAAATTTCTCTCCCATTTGTATAATCATCAGAGGTCTAGGATGCCTAAAGTGAACATGGACAAATGTTTATAGTTTTCTTAGGTTTTCATGTTTTATAAGGTTTCATTTTTTTTTGGTGGGATTATATGAATTTATAGCTCTCAAATAAATTAGACAATATTATAAACACAACTGTAAAATACAATGATAATATGGTAATTACTCAGTGCTAATTAATTTGTAATTACTGAACACAAATTACTTGTAACTGGATCTAATTATTCAAAGTAAAGAAGTTACCTATGTGTATGGTACCGCAATCTCCTCTGCTACCACCATGGCTCCATCAAGGTCAACAGAACCGACGTCCTCCCACCTGGGGGATGGACACCCGGCACCGAATAACTGAACATTAAAACAAATAAAGTCAACAATGTGTAATTCAAAGTTAAATATATTAAACAATACGATATCAAATAAAATACAACAAATACTTGAACATTAAATAAAACAATAGAAAACCTAATCCATGAAGCTCCCTGTGACATGCTGCTATGTATCATCATGGCAAGAATAACCACAATGAGAAAAACGATGTGTCGTTGTTCCAGCAGAACTAGAAGGCCCCGCCTGGGTTCCACTTGTACCCGACATGTCTAGGCCACCACCCATGGACTGTGCAGTTGTCTGTGTCTCATCGATGTCCTCCCGGCTCTGGGAAGACATGGCCACAAATTTGGTATGTCTAAGCAAGTCATGTGTGGCATGTTTGATGAAGTCATGAATCTCATCTAAATCGCTACCAAACCTGGGTGGCTGAGGAGGGGGGTTTGGCTCTCTCCTGGGTGCAGGAGGTCCTCTAAGTGGGTTGCGGTGCGCCTAAGGTCGATCTTGGGCAGAGCCAAGACCGACACCCTGAAACTCAGTGATGTCAAAATAGTTGGCATGGTACCCTAGGTAAAACTCAGCCCATAATTTCCGAAGGAAATACTGTGGGACCTCCAAATTGTTGCACGGGGGCCTGCCAAACACCATGAACCACCTCTTTCTCTAGTTATCTCTCCATGGCTGGTAAATGCACCAGTCCATGCAAACCCGAGCACTCGACACAGCTGGAGGCTGTCCCGTCGAGGGAACTATGAACTTGCTATACAATTGGGCTTTGGTGATGTTGAGGTCTTTTATCTGCTCTTTGGACAACCCAGTGGAGTAGTGTTCCCTCATTTGAGCCCTGTATTGGCTCAATTTTGTTATCTAACTGTGTGCAATATTGATTGATTAAATAATGTTTTGAAATGATGAAGCCAAGGAAACCTGAGAGGGTTCCTTGGTACTATTCAATTCATTACCTAGTGCCATCAATTGATTTAAGTCTTGGTCTAATTGATCTTCGACGTTTTCATTGGGTTCATTGTCGGTTCCCATATTGTCTTCTGGAGGTCGGGTTTCATTGGTTTCATCGGATGGTTCAGGTGTGTCTGACATCTTGTTAGGGTGTAGATGGCCTGCAATTAAATTTCCTTGGTTTTTTAATGGATTGTAAATTTTTTTAAAAATTAAAATTTAAATGGAAAACAAAAACAAACAAAAGAAATAAACACAAATTTGTGCTTTGAGGAGCACCTACCTAGAGAAATGGATGGCACCGTGGTGTAGGGGTGATTGCTTGGTGTTGAGGACGATTTGGGTGCATGAAGACGCGTTCGAGGGGTTGACAGTGCGCTCATGGGCTGGAGATTGGGCTCACGGGTCTGTCGAAAATGACAAATCTGTGAGCTCTATTTTTTTTATAAAAAAACAGAGGCACGCATGTGCCACTAATGCATGCGGCCATTTTCTGCATGCCCATCAAAGGCGCATGCGCGCCCCTTTTGTCCACGTGGGATGAACCACATGGACGTTCAGCATTGTCGAAGCAGAGACGCATGCACGCCTTTGGAGGCGCGTGTGCATCGTTTTATTTTTTTCGCTCATGCACTGTTGTTGCGGTTATTTTGGGTACCAGCTTTGTGTGGGTAACGTAGAATAAAACCAACTTTAGAGCTTAGCCTGTAAGGAATGTAGTTATAGAACATTTTTCTCCTGCAGCAAGCCTTCATCAACGATAAACCATCAGGTCAATATAAACACATTTATTTCAAATATTAAACTTAATTAACATCTTCCAACTCAATGAAGCTTTCTTATAGCCATACTACAGAACTTTAATCTATAGATCCATACTCTCTATATTAGACAATAGAGGGTAGTTTTCTTCTATGTAATATAGTTTAAGGGTAATTAATAGAGATTTTCTCCAGTAAGCATTAGATCAGTTAGACTAGACTAAGCTAGGTTAGACTTCATCATACATAAACAATGTTGGCACCTCAAATCCTACGAGCCCCCGGTTGACAATTTAGTGTCGAATTAGTTATCATATAATTTTCTCGACAACAACTATCAAGAAAAAGTATCATTTACCGAGAATTGATGACTTATTTGATCAGTTAAGGGGTGCCACAATGTTTTCAAAGATAGATCTCAAGTCGGGTTATCACCAGGTCAGAATTAAGGATGAGGACATCAGTAAGACAACTTTTAGAACAAGATATGGTCACTATGAGTTCACAGTTGTTCCATTTGGTTTGACGAATGCACCATCTACCTTTATGTGCTTAATTAATGGGATTTTTTGAAAATATTTGGACAAGTTTGTGATAATTTTCTTGGATGACATACTAGTTTACTCTAAGACAAAGAAATAACATGAAGAACACTTGATATTAGTAATGCAGGTACTCAAAGAGAATCAAATTTATGCTACGTTAAGTAAGTGTTATTTCTATCAAAACATGATTCACTACTTAGGATACATTGTATCAAGATAAGGAATCTCAGTTGACCCTGAAAAGATAGAAGCAATTATGAATTGGACAACAACTAAGAATGTGTCAGAGGTTAGATATTTTATGGGATTAGCAGGTTACTATCGTAGGTTGATAGAAGGATTTTCAAATATTTCACATCCGATAAATTACTTACAAAAGAAAGGTATAAAGTTTGATTGGACATCTAAATGTGAAACAAGTTTTCATAAGCTTAAAGAGATGCTTACTCATGCACCAATTTTGAAAATTGTGAATCCAGAAGAAAATTGCATGGTATGTACAGATGCATGTCTGCAGGGTATAGGTGGTGTGTTAACTCAGAATGGATAGGTTATTTGTTATATGCATAGTAAGTAAAAGGAACGTGAACAAAATTATTCTACACATGACTTGGAATTAGCAACAATAGTACATTCTTTAAAGATATGGAGACACTACTTAAAGGGGAATAACTTTGAGTTAAGAGCTGATCAACATGGACTAAAATACTTGTTCGAACAACCTAAGATAAATGTAAGACAAAGAAGATGGATGGAACTACTATGTGAATACAATTTTGACATTAAACATAAAAAAGAAAAATAAAATAAAGTGGCGTATGCACTCAATAGGAAAATACAGGTGATGCACATAGCTATCAGTTCTAGCACTTCATATTTAAAGTATAGAATAAAAGAGGCAAACATTATAAATGAATTCTTTCAATAGGTAAAAGAAGGTTTGTAGTAACAGGGAACAACACATAAGTTTGAACACTATAAACTGGAAGATGGAAACTTAAGTATAAGAACAAGGTGTACATTCCTAACTCATACAATGTAAATAATTGGTTTTAAAAGAAATGCATGATGTACCATATGCAAGTCACTATGGTTATCAAAAGACAATAACGACAATTAAGAAGGATTATTACTGGTTAGGAATGAAAAAGGAAATTGCAGATTACATATCTAGATGCTTAGAATGTCAGAAAGTAAAATTTGAACATAGACACATTGCAGGTTTGTTACAACCTTTATAGAGACTAGAATGGAAATGGGATGTAGTCAGTATGGATTTTATCATGAAATTACCTAAGAGAAGGTCACAACATGATGCTATTATGGTAGTGGTAGACAAATTTACTAAAGAATCTCACTTTATACCAGTTAAGACTACAGATAAAGTGACTAAAATAGTAGATATTTGTATGAAAGATGCAACTATATTGCATGGTATTCCAAAAGCAATTGTGTCAGACAGGGATTCAAAATTCACAGGTAATTTTTGGAAAGGTTTGTTTAAAGGTTTTTGAATAGATTTGAATATGAGTACTTCACAGGTAATTTTTGGAAAGGTTTGTTTAAAGGTTTTTGAATAGATTTGAATATGAGTACTTCACATCATCCTCGAACAGATGGACAAACAAAAAGGGTTAATTAGGTTATTGAAGACATGTTAAGAATTTATGTAATGGATTAGCCTACTAAATGGGAAAATTATTTGCATCTTGTGGAATTTCCTTATAACAATGGTTATCACTTTCCTTTGAAAGTAAGTCCTTTTGAGGCAATGCATGGAAGAAAAAAAAACACACCTATTAGTTGGGACAATCCGCCATACAGAGTTATCAATTGGGATAGAATTATTAAAGGAAATGGAAGATTAAATGATCAAGATTAAATATAATTTGAAAATAACATAGGATAGACAGAAAATTTATGCAGATCAAAATAGGATTGAGAAATAGTTTCAGGTTGGAGATCATGTGTTTTTGAAAGTGAAACCAAAAAAGAGTACTTTAAACTTGGGGAATTGTTCTAAACTTGCAGCTAGATATTATGGTCCCTTTGATATTTTGGAAAAGACAGGACCAATTTCTTATGAACTAGCTTTGCCTCCTAGCATAAAAGTGCATAATGTGTTTCATGTCTCTTTGTTGAAAAAGTATGTACATGATCCTAGGCATATAATTGATTGGAATATGATACAGGTAAATTGTAGAGTAGATGCTTTTATTTTACATTATATGATGATCCATATGATATGATATATTGTTGCTTAGATTATTTTTATACTGACATATGATCCTTTTTAGCAAGTTGGTATATATATGATTTCATGTCGATAGGTATAAATGATGCTAATTATGTTATATATATATATATATATATATATATATATATATATATATATATTTGATATGATTAGGTGGATCTGAAAGGAGCCTTTCTGGTAGAGCCTCTTTCCACTATAGGCAAGAAGACCAAGCTTCTCAGGAATAGAGAAATACATTAGGTTAAGGTTCAGTGGAGCCACTATACTCTTGAGGATGCGACTTGGGAATTGGAAGATGTGATGAGGGAGGCATACCCTCATCTATTTTGATATTTTGTGACATGTATGTGTATGCATTTAGGATGATGCATGGTTTACGGGGGGGAATGTAATACCTTATGGTTTATCCACTGAACATATTATTATTGTTTTTATGTTGTAAATAGTGGCACAAGGTGCCTGGAATATGGTTTGCACATTATTATTATTTTTATTATGTTGAACTTATAAAATAATTAATAAAATAAAAACAACCAGACGACCAATGCCATGAAAGAGAGTATGAGGAACCATGATGTTACGAGCAAGGTGTTATAGAAAAGTATTTACCTATGCACTGATTTGATCCTCTGTTGATGTTGTACACCCTTATTATGTACTTGATGGACCCTATTGGTTATGCACCCTGATGTGTTATGTCACTCCTTGGTCTTATTTACCCTAAGATTATTTTTTTATTTGAGGATTGGAGTCTCTCTCTCACCTAGTGCACCCATATGAGTTGGATTAATGTGTCTCTTGGTGTAGCCACTTGATGTGTAACTTTGGTTTAATATTCTAGGAATGTAACTCTCATCCTTTTGTCCCTCTCTCTCCCAATTCGAATTGGTCATTGTAGAACTCGTCGGTCAATGCTAATTTTTTATTTTTTTTCTCGAGTTCAACTTATTATTATCAATTATATAACATAATTATTTCATATTGCTAAAATTTGGAGGCTCCCCATGTAATCCTATGCCTTGCATACATTTATGCTAAAATCTCCTTTTAAGGAGTTAAATTCCTTATGCATAATTTACATACGACTTGTGACTTGAACAATTAGATGGA
The DNA here is from genome assembly GCA_027924585.1 of Larix kaempferi. Lineage (NCBI taxonomy): Eukaryota > Viridiplantae > Streptophyta > Pinopsida > Pinales > Pinaceae > Larix > Larix kaempferi. The sequence goes on from BSBM01000321.1 coordinate 20,284,505, forward strand.
GAAGGACCTACTATGATTCATTTTATAAAAACGTACTCTTACACTTATAAGGTATGCAGATTCATTTTATAATTTCATACACAACATATAAATTACAATCCCCTCTCTCTCTCTCTCTCTCTCTCTCCCTCTCTATCTATATATATATATATATCCAATCTCATAATGCTTCATACAAATTCAAGTATACATATATATATATATATGTATATGTTGCGATTTCACAATACTACATATCACATCTTTTTTTATTTAAATAACAACAATACACAATATATATAGATATATATATTTTCGTTTTCATGGTACTCCAACCATGCTTGCTCTCTCTCTCTCCTTGATTCCATAGTACTACATATAACATGCTTTTTTTAATAAATAGCAATTCACAGTATATATATATATAGAACTATATATTTTCTGTTTCATAGCAGTGAGCACTACATCTAACATGCCTTTTTAATAAAACAACAGTGCACTACATATATATATATATAGGTTTCATATAAGTTAGCACTACATCTAATATGCCTTTCTAATAAAACAACAGTGCACAATATATATATATTCGATTTCATAGCACTACTTATAACATGCTTTTTAGTAAAACAACACTGCACAATATATATAGATATATATAATTTCGATGTCATAGTGTTACGTACAGCATGACTCCTATTATATTAACATTACATAATGGATCCTCCCTACCTACGATTATAAATGCTAGCAGAATAGATAAAAAAGTCATGAGTAATCATGCATAGATAAGCATCCGCTTCTTGTCGATCGAATGGCTTGCAACTCTTTAATCATAAGTAAAAGAAAATGAAACTGGAGTGAGTAATAGATTGAATCTGCTAGTTGGAATAGTTTAAAGGTGATCACTTCGAACTAGTCGATTTACCGTCAGTAGTTTTGGGACAGTTAACTGGGTTCTATTGCCAAGTTATACTCAGGGTTCATACCAACTTTTGAGTAGTTGCGGCCTTGGCAGGAAAGACTAGAGGTCGGTTCTGGATATATCACAATAAAAAATGCACAACTAACTTCTGGAATAGACTTCATACGACACTTTTAGTGGTAATCAGCGTAATTGGCAGTAATAAGTCTAACTGAGTTCTATCAGCATGGAGGCCCAAACAATCAATGCAGAGCAGGTCGGTGTAGACGGAAGATGGGTGTGCACAGAGGGATTCTGTCTCTTAACACTGTCTGCATGTTGTCATGACGGAGAATGGTAAGGTAAGATGGTACCTGAAGGGCAAACAACATAAGGTAGGTGCGTTACCAGGGGTCCCGGTCGGGTTGATGACCAAGCTGTTTATTTCAACGCAGTTGTTTGTACCAAGTGGTAAACCAACACAGAGGTTCTGGTGGAATAACTTGGGAGAAGGGAAAACCGATCTGGCATTAAGTGGATCGTTAAGTTCATGGCGATACCACACAGTCAAAATAAAATTTGGGCAGAAAAGTAACCAACCAGCAAGGCGATGGGGTGAGATCTAATGATTAAGGATAGATCAAACACGCGTCGTGCTACATGTAACCTCTCAAGCAGTTTATAATAAACTGAAAATAAATCAAAGAAGAATGGTTTTGATTCGGCAAAACAACTCTGCACACAGAGATTCTAACCAACTCATTTCAGAAATCAGATCAAGAGAACTCAGTCGACCGACAGTTAATAGATCCCTAAGTTCCTACATGTGCCCTCAATTAACTCAAATCTAACCTATACTGTGACGGAATTCGGGTTTAAACATTCAATCATAGACTGGTCTCCTGCTAAGGTCGTGAAAAAATATTATCAGTCTGGTCGGGGTGAGGCGCTTGGTTTCCAGAATCTCTATGGTTTTAAAAAAAAAGACGAATATGAATATAACAAGCGTTAATAAAATAGATCTGTAACAAACTGGATCTAAATCGTTATAGAAGAATGAATTTTATAACATCTTCTCTTTCCCGGTCATCACAGGCTGAAATGAGGGGGTGTTTACTCAATCTAGAAAGTCCATCTTATATTGTTGAAATACGATGCAGCTAAACATTTCTTATTTACCAAGCTCGATCTACCAGATCCTGAGCGTAACATATATATACAAAGAAAATATAGATCTAAGCAAATCATCCCTATTTATAATTAAACACAACCTACCATTCTCATATGAATTATGGAAGATAATTTATGCAAATTAAATAAGTTGACCTGCTGTGTAGTTCGATCCCGTAGATGTTGATGATGGAAATATTACTGCTGCGCCAATCCACCTATGATCTCCAACTAATCATCGAAAGACCCCTCGGTTGACATCCCTACGTTATTGGGAGTAATCGTCTTCCTCCTGAACCCTTGAGCAAATGGGGTCGTAGGAACATACAAGCCTAGGCTTTCCGCTGGGATCTCCCAATCCTCGGACAAGCTGTCAACCCAACTTCAAAGTATCACACTTAATCCAAATCTCTATTACGATGTCGGTCTAGCAATAGGGAGCAAGAGAGATCCTCTCCTTCTCCTCCCTTTATTTTATAACCAAAAAATTCCATGCCATGTGTCTTTCCATGTAAAATAATCTCTAATTAATAATTATTTTAATATTTACTCTTTTGCAACAAGTGTCACTCCCACATGAGTGTGCACATAAACCCCTAAATTGTCTCTTTGTTCTCTCCTTAGTTAATTTTTCTAATCCCTAAATCAGTGGGATGTAGGTGGAGTGGTCTCTACCCGATTTTTATTCAAGTTTTGTTCTATAATTTATTTGTTGAATATTATCTCTCATGCATATCTATTCTAGTAAATATGGACATATTTATATCCCAAATTTTTCTCTTTTTCTAAATCTTAGAAAATAAAATAGAATATTCTTTTATTAAATTTTATAAAATTCTATATCCCTCTTTTAATCATATATGCATAGTTTTTCTAGATGTCAATAGTGTGAGAAATATTTTTTTTTCGTCGTTGTCTAGGTACCCCTTCGGCGGGTCCTTCCAAAAACTTAGGTTTTCTTTGTTGGGGAGTACCATGTAGATATCGGGGAATTGTTACCGCGATCTCTCGACTACACTTCCTTGGAGACTAGGGGTGGCTGAGGGATAAGGATCTCCTTATCGCACGCCCCTCAACTCATTGTACCCGACCAAGGCGTTGTGGCCTCGCCTGTACGGCACACACTTTCCCGGTTGGCCTAAACCAGCTTCTGACCCATGCGTGGAGTGATAATTAAGGGTTGACAGTCCTTCATTGTACCCCTTTGTATGTTTCTCGTTCTTATGACCCCTATTTTTCCATTGTGAGTTAGCTGGTAAATCGTTTTACCTGCTACTACACACACTCAAAGCGCACATTAGTAGCACCGCACCATAAATTAATCATTTTGTCATACATCATATTCTTCATTTATTTTTATCTGAGTCAATATCATTCATTCACTTCCATTTCATAATTTCTCAGTCAGTCGAGCATATATTTCATTTAATAATTTCTCAATCTAGCATATATCATTCAATCATTTTCATTTCATAGTCTCTCAATCAGTCGATTATATATTTCATTCAATCATTTCCATTTCATAATTTCTTAGTCTAGCATATATCATTCAATCATTTTCATTTCACAAAATAATATTCAAACCAAATTCCATGGTTCATGTTTTATTTAGCCAAGTCACTTCAAAACTCCGTCCCGAAGTTGAAAACAAAAATGGAAAATTTTAACGCATTTCAGTTGCGTCCTCTCAGGATGCAAAAATGGGACTATAGCTATCCCACTGAACTTTAACCTGATCAATCACATAGTGTCTAAGCTGCCATGTTCGACGGTCCAATATGCATATCGGTTCGGCCGTCACGACCCATTCGTCCGATATCTATAAATTTCTCATGTCAATGATATGTGCAAAATCTGAATCATAATGCCTAAGTGCTGATACTTGAAAAACATTTTGCATCCTATGCAGATATGATGGTAGTCCTAGACGATAGGAAACTGGTCCTGTCTGTTCCAATATCTCGAAGGGTCCTAGGAACCTAGGAGACAATTTTGTCCCCTTCCCAAATATGATAGTACTCTTTTGTGGTTTCACTCGCAAAAATACTCGGTCTCCAATCTTATATTCCCTGTCGAGTCTATGCGCATCAACATAACTCTTTTGTCGATCATGTGCTTCCTTTCAGTTGATCACGGATATCATTCATATGCTCCTCCATCTCCTGAACCATTTCAGGTCCTAGCAGGATCCTATCTTCTAGTCTATCCCAACTCAAGGGTGTTCGACATGGTCGCCCATACAAAAACTCGAATGGTGCCATCTGTATGGAAATATGATAGTTGTTGTTATAGGTGAACTCCACTAGAGGGAAAAAACTCCTCCCAACATGTTTGTTGATCCATCACATACATCCTCAGCATGTCCTTCGGTATCTGGTTTACTCTCTCAATCTTCCCGTCAGTCTTGGGGTGGTAAGCAGTGCTAAAGTTGAGTCACATACCCATAGCTTCCCGAAAGCTCGTCCAAAATATACCTGTGAATACTGATCCCCAATAAGATATTATCTTCTGTAGTACCCCGTGTAATCATACTGTCTCATCAATGGTTACTCTAGCAATCTCTAGGGCCTGATAAGTATTCTTGATGGGAATGAAATGCGCACTCTTTGTGAGAGTGTCTACTAACACAAAAATGGTATCATGCCTCTTGAGGGTCAATGGTAATCCCACAATAAAGTCCATGGAGATGATCTCCCACTTAGACTCAGGAATGGCGTGAGGTTGGATTAGTTCTATGGGGTGTATATGTTTTGCCTTAACCAACTGACACTCCATGCATCTGGCGACAAAGTTTACTACATCCTTCTTCATGTCGTGCCAGAAAAATAAGGGATATAAATCTGCGTACATATTTATTACTCCCGGATTTTCTCTATATACTGCTCGGTGAGCTTCTTTCAGGATCAAGTTCCTAAGCTCATCGTTCCCTGGAAAATATATACGATTGTTGTATCTTAACCATCCATCATTTTTCAATGAATAACCCTTATACTTGGGTACTTCCATCGGTTCATTTTCTATCTCAGTCTTCACCTCATTGTACCAGTTGTCTCCATGCTATAGTGTAGTGATACGAACCATTACATAAAAACCTCAAGATGTTAGTGAATGCCGCCCACTAGGATATTAAAATCCCACCATACTCTGTAGTCCAGACTCTAGGATGGATGTGCGCCTGTACGGTGTTTTCTTCTTTGAGCCGTACGAGCCCCAAACAAACACTGCAATGCCAACATTGCCACTCGCTCTGTGACTCGAACCTCAGTGGAGGCTCTGATACCAAATGATACGAACCGTTACACCAAAACCTCGAGATGTTAGTGAAGGCTACCCACTAGGATCTTAACATCTAAGTACCTTTTCCCTCAAGTTGGTCTACATCATAATTACTTAAAATATGCGAGGTCTACAATTGAGCGCATCTGCTACGTTGTTCAGGTTTCCTTTCACGTAGGAAATGTCGAAGTCATACTCGCTCAGTTGTTTAGACCATCTCCTCTGTTTGGAATTCAAATCACTCTGGGTGAAGATATACTATAATCCATGGTGATCCATCTTAAGTTGAAACTTACTTCCTACTAAATAATGTTGCCATAAGCATAATGCTTGCATGAGATCAATTAGTTCCATGCCATGTGGTGCGTAGTTTTCCTAATGTGTCCTGAGTCTTCGAGAAGAGTAGGAAATCACTCTACCTCCTTGCATTAGTAAACATCTGAACCCATCCTTGGATGCATTAATGCTTACTAAGAAATCCTACTCCATATCTGACACCTTCAGGATTGGTGTTGTCATTAGTAATTCCTTCAATTTCTCAAAGGCTTTGGCACACCTATCTGTCCATACAAAAGGCCGATCCTTTTCCTGTAGCTCCGTGATCGGTCCCATAATCCTTGAGAACCCTTCCACAAATATTCTGTAATATCCTGCAAGTCCCATGAAGCTCCTCACTTCATGTACATTTGTCGGCACTGGCCATTCCCAAATAGCCTCAATCTTGGCGGGGTCTACTACTATGCTGTCACCAAAAATGATATGTCCCAAGCAGTGGATTTCCTTCTAAAAGAAGAAACACTTTAACAACTTCCCATAAATTTGAGTTTCTCAGAGACATTGCAATACCAAGTTGATATGTTCTTCATGTTCCTCCGGTGTCTTTGAGTATATTAGGATATCATCGAGGAACACCTGCATGAACTTGTCTATGTAATGGCGGAACACGCCGTTCATCAAGTTCATAAATACACTAGGTGCATTGGTTAGCCCGAAAGGTACAACTACAAACTCGTAGTGTCCAAACTACATTTTAAAAGATGTTTTTTGAATGTCCACTTCCTTCATTCGCAACTGATGATATTTTGATCGTAAATCAATATTTGAAAAGGTTGTAGTGCCCTTCATTTGATCGAACAGATCATCGCTCCTAGGTAGAGGGTGCTGATTCTTCATAGTAGCTTTGTTCAGCTGGCGTTAGTCTATGCATAGTCGCCACGATCCATCCTTCTTCTTGACAAAGAGCGCTGGCGCTCCCCATGGGGAAGCTTTGGGTCTTATCAATCCCAAATCCAAGAGATCTTGTAGTTCCATCCGTAATTCCTTCAGTTTTGGTACATACATTCTGTATGGATCTCTTGCGATTGGTTTAGTTCTCGGTTTTAATTCGATGGTAAAATCTAGTTCTCTCTGAGGTGGTAATCCAGGTAAAGCTTCAGGGAATACATCCATGTGTTGTGCAAATAAAGGGTGATTGGAAATGTCAATTTTGTCATTATCCTTGTTCATTTATATCACAACATAGAGCTGACATCCCTTCCTCGAGATTTTCTTCAGTTGTAAAGCTGAAATCATCCGTAGGGATACTTTATTATTCATCCCGATGAGGACCTTGTTATGACCTTCATCATCATAAAAAGTCAACTTCTTGCTTCGATTTTCCACTATTGCAGCATGGGATTCCAATGAATCCATTCCCAGGATTAAGTCGTAGGCCCCTAGGGAGGTCGTATAAAAATAAGTTCTAGTGCGACATACTCTTGAGTCTACTTCACAATCTACAAGCTTCAACCCTACACTCTGGGTATTCCCAGATGCCATCTCGACTAAGTCGATATCATCTTGAGCACATGCCAGCATCATACTTCTTTCCAATGTAGAATGAGAAATAAAGCTTTCAGTAGCACTAGGGTATATGAGTCAAGATAATGTCATACCATTAATTATACATGTTGTTTCAAGTACAGTAGACTGATGTTCTTCTTGACAGTTATTAACCACCGCATGGATGCGATGTGCTCATTCCATATCTGCTGCAGTAGTTTGACGTGGCCTTTGTCCCTGTCTTGGTCCTGACTGTTGCTGAGGGAAATCACTCTGGTAGTGCGTTCCTCTGCACTTCCAACACCCATCTCTTGGTCCCTTCTTCGTTCTTCCTGTTGGTGTGTTATTGGTGCGAGGTCCAAATTGTGTTGGTTTCCTGAATGATTTCGTACTGTCTCTTTTGAAAGGTGGCTTGTATGGCATTCTGGTGTCTTTAAAGGGTTTCTCTTGTATAGTTCCCTTGGCATTACCTCATTTTCCATAATTCATTCTTGGTGGATTAGAAGGTGGTCCTACCCTATTCTAGCTTGAAAAGTTATGTTTGGTTGAGCCCCTGCTCATCAGTTCTTCCTCACCAATTCAGGCCTTCTGTACTGCGCCATGCAAGGTCTGTGGCTTGAGGATGCGTACCTTTACCCGGATGTTGTAGTTCATTCCATAGACATACTTTTTCACCTTTAGTTTCTCTATCGAGATGTGCAGTGCATACCTCAGGAGTTCCATAAACTTGATTTCGTAATCCTACATTGTCCTACCTCCCTGTTGGATGGCATTGAATTCATTGAGTTGTCTCTCAATGAACTCTTCTGATAGATAATGCTTGTGGAATTGTTCCTCGAACAACTCCCAATATACTTTGTTGATATCAATCCCCAACTATGGTTTCATATTTTTCCACCATAACAGTGCTTCCCCTTTCAGTTGCAGAACAGCCATATGCACCTTCAAATTCAAGGTGCACTCCCTCAAGGAAAAGCACATTGCCATATTCCCGAATCACTGTTATGGAGAAAAACTTCCTATGGCTTGGGGTAGACCACAATAGACAGATGACTTCTAGAAATCAACTCATTTCCCAATGTATGCTATATAAATGTAAATGCTAAGAAGTGGAATAAAAGACTTACCTTCAATGGGACGTCTGATGAAGATGCCCGTTGAGATTTCAAATCACCACACTTGAACCTCCAGCTTAGTCTAAAAAACAAACAAAAGAAAGTGCATATGATATATGAAATATGTTAGCATAAACAATAAAATAATCCATGATATATATAATAAAACGTACCCAATGATAATAAACAATCATTCACAATATCAATTGGACTAGAAAATGAGTATTTCTATTAATATGAACAAGAAGTACAAGATACAACCTCCTGTCGGCAACTCATATGAACCAAGAACTAGGTCCCTCCACTTGTGCCTCCACCACTTCAATCCCCCATGCAATGGAAAAATCACGAGTAAGGAGTGAATCCTTCACAAAATATGGAAGAGTTTGGTAGGTGAACATAAATAGTTCACAACAACTAGGATTAATGGATGTAGACTCAAGCTATGGAAAAAATCCAAACAACAATCATTTCCAAGTATTGGCTGGTATGAGTCCTTTTGAAATTCTGTATGGTCGTAAATGTAATACTCCCATTTCATGGAGCAATCCGATGGATCGATTAATGTTAGGACTTGAATTGTTAAAATATATGGAACTTCCCGTGAAGCTGGTACAACAAAATTTGAAGGTTGCCCAAGATAGGCATAAAAGTTATGCTGACTTAAAAAGAACTCATCAAGAGTTCCAGGTAGGCGAGCACATGTATATCGAGGTAAGACCCAAGAAAAGATCCCTAAGGCTGGGCAGGTAATCAAAATTGGCACCTAGGTGTTGTTGGCCATTTGAAATTTATGCTAAAGTGGGGCCGGTAGCATACCAGTTAGCCCTACTGCCTACTATTAAAGTACATGATGTTTTTCACGTTTCCATTTTGAAGAAGTATGTTCATGACACTACTCATGTGATTGATTGGGATTTTATATAGGTGGAACCCGAGGGAGAGTTGAAGGTGGGACCGGAGCGTATTCTCGACAGAAGAGAACTCTCTCTAGAACCGTAGCATCAGACAAGTCAGGATTCAATGGAAGCACCTTAGTCCGGAAGAGTCCAGTTGGGAATTGGAAAGTGATATGCGGGAGACATATCCAATTCTATTTCAAGATGAATAAATGGAAAAATAAAGACATAAAAATAATAACACCGAGGACAGTGTTATCCTTTAAGAGGAGGTGTATGTAATACACTAGGATTTAATAAATTATTATTAAATACTTTTAAATATTTTATTTTAAATATTTTTGACAAGAACTCAAAAATAAACAATGTAATTCTTTTATTAATAAAAATATTGAAGGGGGACCTAAATGAAATAGTTGTTGAATGAGTGATTGTTGACCCACAAGAGGAAAGGACAAGTGGTTGAAGCTACTGAGTGACAACTCAAGGTGTAGGAGGAATCTTCCCCAAAATCAGGTCACCACTCCTTGTTGAGTGCTAAAGAGCAGGAGGCTCATAAATGACCAAGTCCTAGGAAAAATACTATATAATAGTATGTCCATTAGCAAGCAGGAGGCTAGCATTGGATAGGGAAATGAATCTGATAATGCAAGAGATGGCGCATTAAGTGGATTTTTCTCTTGCGGTTCAGCAATTAGGCTCGGGTGTTCTGGAGCAAGTGAGACTTGGTTGCTCTAGGAGTTGGTTGGGAGGAATGGATTTTTCATCTTTGTTTTCCCAATAGTAGTGCCAGGTTCCTTGTTTTATTTGTTATCTATTTAATACTAGATACAGTAGGATTTCCATTCCTATTATGAATCGCAACTAACCTTAGCAGAAATTTTATTTGTGCATCTAATCAAATTTATTGATATATTATACATATGTTCAAGTATCTCTTCTATTATGTTTTTATATTTAAGTATTCTATCGAAATGATATCAACGTTTATTTTGTTTTCAAATCTAATTATTCTTTCGAAATGATATCAATGATTATTTTGTGTTCAAATTTAAGTATTCTATCGAATCGATATCTAGGTTTATAAAATAATCATAACTAGAATTAACATTCTTTCTAACAAATCTTTGTTTTCGAATCTAGTATGGATTAAAGTTTTTTTAAGAACATAATTGAATTATGTTCAAACATTTATAATAAAACCACAACAAGTTATCCAAAACTAAGTAAAGCGAATGGTATAGTCAAGTATTTTCATCCGCCTAAAAACTATCAACGGTATTTACTAGAATCGAGAGTTGAGAGGCCTCAGTAGCATAAATAATTTATTTAATCATTTTCCATTTTATAGACCCTGTTTCAGATTGAAAACGCCAAAGTTGGGCGGTTCTTGACCTAAGCAAAAATATCATAATCAACATTATAAATAGTAAATCGTTTTAATAATAAAAACATAAATGATTACAAGAATCATAAATCTTTATCGTTTTGACAGTCGAGATTGATGTCAGGGATTCCTACAAAAGGAAGCATGGATCTTCTTTTATGATTGCTAATAATGTCTTTCATAATTGCCTATCTAAGGACTGTTATCTTCTAGAGATAAATCTTGATAGATAATTTTCTTAACTTCCTTTAAACCCATAAAGTATTTAAATGAGAATTCGGCATAGACCCAAATGAAAACGTTTTAACAAATAAATAGCATAATAGGTTAAACAGAAGGATCCATATCCTTGTGGATATAAATCCATCCACCATATTTATAAAACCCTAAATATTTAAATAATATTATAGAGGTAGTAAGCTATAAGCCATCCACGATGGCACCTATAGTAAACCTTCAATCCTTAGGATAAGCAAACAAAGCATATAAACATGGTTAAAAGAAAACGTTGGAACGAAGATAATGAGGAAGCCCTCTTCCCGACATTTCATAAAATATAAGGGTCAACCGGATATCTAATCAACTTATCTTGTTGAAGGCGAAGGCTTGTTCTCTACTCGCGGTTCCAAAAGCCCACACAGAGTTACATATAGAAACCAAACATTAAAAAAATTAGAAACTAAAATATGACTTAAATTTAAGGACTTAGAAGATTAGAGGTTCGTTTTTCCTCACCTTGGTGTTCTAAGATGCGAGTTTGAGAGGAGATGACCATGTCGCTAACCTAGACGATGTTCTCAATCCTGCATTCAACACCACAGTCAGAATCCTTTGTAACTATGAAATAATTAAATAGAATTTTAAACAAGCTTGTTACCTTACCTTGCACAAACTACAGACATAGCCAGAGGTCGACTCCTCATGGATGCCTTATCCCTTCTCTTCCTGCAAAATCAACCTTAAACATTAGTCTCGGTGACCAAAGGAAAAAAAAAACGTAATATACAAATTGCAGAGTATAATAAATCTTTTTCTTACCCTTTGGAATGGCAGTTCGAGGCTAGTGAAGTTGGCCAGGTTCGGTCATAGCAACAACAAGCTCTGAGGGTGGTGGTCAATAGCACTGCGATGACTTACTTTATTAACTTGGTAAACCACAAGAAGGAATTCCATTAACGACAAGAGCATTTTACACCCAAGAAAGTACAAAATCACCATGAAAAGTGCAGAGCCTCTGCTCGCAAAGCCCGTACACCAAACAACAACAATAATGAAGTTTCAGACAAAACAATTACACATTAAACCCTAAGCAAAACCCTATTTATCTTACTATACATGTGGATGGTCGAGATTCAATCTCGAGTGAGCCATAAAAGCCTAGTTGCACTGTCAACTCGCAGCCAGGGTGGCTCTTTAATTTGTAAAAAACCACGGTACAGACCTTTAAATCAATTGAACACACGGTATATTAAAATTTAACTTCGTATTATTGCTTTTCAACCAAGGTTCGACTATGGTGAAACCCCATAGCCCCATTTACATATCAACAAATACATCAACGCATAAATTTGTATTGTTAACCTTGCACTATGAACAAAGAATTATATTGTTTGTCCTTGTAAGACCTTAATACTTTTAAATTATTGGGATTAAGACTATATCCATAGTCTCCCAACATTTGTCACATTTAACTAAAGCATTAATGCATAATAGTTAAGGTAGGATTAAATATCAAGACTTAGCCTTAGGGCTAAGCAAGGCCCTTTACAAACTAATAGCAAGAACAAGAAAAAGAACAAGACATCACCTTCCGTTATGATGGCGACATGCCACTCATTTTGTAAAGTATTCACTTTGAATGTAACCTAATCAAAAAGCAGTTATATAAATAGCGTAAGCAACTTTACAAGCAACGACAATCTTTTCACAGTAGTTATTACTTGATAGAAACATAGATATGTTATATAGTATATCGATATAATAATGATGTTTTTATATAGTGTTTGTATATTATTATTTTTTATTTTTTTATGGATTGTTGAGGTTCATGTCAGTTCTCAAAATGATAATTTTGGGAAACATTGTAGAATGACAGTTTTATGTAAGGATCAATATCCAATAGATTTGTAGAGATTAGTTGTGAATAAATCATTAACTTTATTGCATTGCCTACCAATTTATTGCAAGCTTTTCTACTTATCAACCACTTTGAAAATAAAAAATAGATTCAAGTATTTTTTATTTTATATAATTGAGGGAGAATGGAAATTCCATTAGTAAAAATAAGGGAAATTCCATTCTATTCAAGGTAGATAATTATTGTTGTGTTTTTCTTTAAATTCCATTTAAATATGCAGAAATATTTGGAAAGAACAACAAAATATGAAGCAAGAAAAATACCCAATATGAATAAGTTCTCCATTCTCATAAACCTGTGGATATCAACTCAAACATAAAAGATTAGCTAATAAATACAACCTAACATAGGTATAAAACAACCCTTCACTAGAAGCAAAAATCGACAATCTATCAAATACTTAGCTTTCTTATCATAAGCATTAAATCTCCTCTAGTCACTAGCTCACTTTAGTTTTTATTCCCTAGTCACAGATTCACCAAGTGTCCTTGAAAGGCTTAAAGAGGTGAGTTGCAACTTTCCATAAAATATTGATCGTGGATTGGATAAAAAAACCGTCGAATCCATTGGACTCATGACAATACATTCTAGCTAGCAGAACCTCTCTTCCATTGGTCCATCTCTTCGTGGCAGTCTTGTTGAGTGATTTCTGAAACTAGGGTTTTTTCTTAGTAAGAGACTATACAATTTTGGAGTAATGAGGTCAACTACTGAAACTCCTAGACCCTAGGACTGTGGGTAGTGTGCTCATGTTTTACATACCCAAACACACATGCAGGAGCTTATAGAACTCAATTTTGATGCTTAGTTGGGTTTTTATGCACTACTCACAAATTAACCTAGTGTCCTTGAAAGGATTAAAGAGGTGAGTTGCAACTTGCCATAAATTGATGGCCATGGATCAAATTGAAGAAATGTCAACTCCATTGCACTTGTGGTCCAATGCATTCTAGATAGGAGCACCTCTCTCCCATAGGTCCATTTTCGAGTGCTCGTTTTGTTCAATGATCTCAAAAGATAGGGTTTTGTTTAGTAAGAGACTATACAAGTTTGGCATGATGAGGTCAACTATTGAAGCTCCTGGACCTTGGGACCATGGGTAGTGTGTGCTAGTTGGACATTCCCAAACACAAGTGTAGGAGAGTACAACGATCAATTTTGATGCTTGGTTGGGGTTTTATTCCCTAGTGCCAGATTCACCAAGTGTTCCTAAAAGGATTAAGGAGGCGAGTTGCAACTCAACATAAAATGATGACTGTGGCTTAGATTGAAAAACCACCAACTCTGTGGACTCATGATAATGCATTATAGCAAGAGAAACCTCTCTCCCATGGGCCCATTGATTGATGCTCATCTTGTTTAGTGATATCATAAAATATTGTTTTTCTCAATAAGAGACTATGTAATTTTGACATGATGAGGTCGATTATTAAAACTCCTCAACCTTGGGACATTAGGTAGTTTACCCATGTTAGACATGCTCAAGCACATGCAAGAGCTTATATAACTCAATTATGATGCTTGGTTGGGTTTTATTACCTAGTGATATATTCACTAAGTGTCCCTAAAAGGCTTAAGGAGGCTAGTTGCAACTCCCCATAAAATGATGAATGTGGCTCAGACATATAAATTGTTGAATCCGTTTGAATCATGACAATACATTCCATCTAGGGGCACCTCTCTCCCATGGCTCCATCGCCTAGTGCTTGTATTGCTCAGTGATATCATAAACTACGATTTTGCTCAACAAGAGACTATGCACGTTTGGCATGATGAGGTCAACTATTGAAACTCCTTGACCTTGGGACCATGGGTAGTGTGCCCATGATTGAAATGATGAAAAACACATGTAGAAGTGTATAAAAAGCAATAATGATGCTCAATTTGGTTTTTATGCCCTAGTGACAGATTCACCAAGACTTCGTGAAAGGATTAAGAAGGTGAGTTACAACTCACCAAAAATGATGACCATGGCTCGAATCAACAAACCATAGAATCCATTAGACTTGTGACAATGCATTCCATCTAGGGGTACCTCTCTCACATGGGTCTATCACTCGATGCTCATCTTGTTCAGTGAACATAGAATCTAGGTTTTTGCTTAGTAAGAGGCTATGCAATTTTGGCATGATAAGGTGAACTATTGAAATTCTGTGAACTTGGGACTGTGGGTAGTGTTCCCATGTTAGAAATTCATAAACAAAGATGTAGGAGCTTATAAAAATCAATTCTGATGCTTGGTTGGATTTTTATGCCCTATTGACATATTCACCAAGTGTCCCTGACAGGATTAAGGAGGCAAGTTGAAACTCACCACAAAATGATGACCATGGCTTGGATCGATGAACCATTGACTATGTTGGACTCACGACAATGCATTCTATCTAGGGACACCACTCTCCCATAGGTCATTTTCCTCATACTCATCTTATTCAGTGAATCATCTCAGAAACTAGGGTTTTGCATAGTAAAAGACTATACAATTTTGGCATGATGAGGTCAACTAATGAAACTCCTCAAACTTTGGACCATGGGTGGTGTTCCCATCTTCTTGTCTTGTTCAGTGATCTTAGAAGCTAGGGTTTTTCTCATTTTTTCTTAAAATGATTGCTTCATAGTTGTATTAGTCATGTGTGACTAATAACAATATTTGAGCGTCTACATGAATGGAATATAGGAATAATGTATTTCCTTGGATTACTTAAATTAACAAGGATGATATGTATCTATACATTTTTTGTATTGAAGACAAAATGTATCATAGGTGAGATGTATTGAGTGGCTGTATATATCATATGAAGGAAAGTGTGAGGGTTTTACTATTGTATTTTGGAAACCATCATGATACTAATTGGAAGAGACATCTATGACTTATTAAGGATGTCCATATTATGGGTGGAAGATAATTGCTTACTATGCGATCTACATATGTTGTGATATGTTCATGTAAGTGGTTTCCTAAATTTTTTGAACTTTGTGGAAATTCCTTATTTTAATCCAATACAACATATTTAGTAAAAGAATATGCTCCAAGAAGAATACTTATTTAATTACATGACGTTTAACAAAAATATATACCTTGACGGTGAGAGAAATATTGGCCACGTTACTTTCCAAAAATACATTGAGAGTAGGAATTTGATTTTTAAATCAATTGATATATTTTGGAGGCATGAAAACCTTTGTTTCAACATAAAAATTAATTAGGTGAGTGTATTCTAAGGGTGAAGTTAAGCACATAGGTGCATGCCATCCTATAGATACTAAAATATGGTTATGGATTCTAGGATGTATTCATATAAGCAAAAATATGGCCTACTAGAGCCAAAGGTATCATGTATTTCCATCAAATTCATCGAAGAGGTAGTTGTGTCAGGGATGAAACCTGTAACAACCGAACATTAGGAATTAGTGTATGGTTTATGATAATGGTAAAAATGTCAAGAAATATATAAGCAAATTAAAAATGGAAATGTGCATTCTAGCTTAAATTAAGTGAGTGAGTAACAAGTGTGTCATGCATGCAAAAAATAAGAAATTGAATAAAATATTGAAATTGAGTAATAAAAAGGGGGCAAGACCAAGAGGAGGGATCTCTAGTCTTGTGGGTGGATTTTGTGGTTCCTTGATTGTTGTGTTGGTTTTGGCATGTGTGTATGTGTATGTTAATTGAGAGATTAAGGAGGAGGAGAGGGTGGAGCTCAGATGTATTGAGAAATAGTGAAAATAGTTATGGTATTACCTAGTTTGGCATAGTGGTAATTGTTGAGGGCTCGGGGGCCTCAACCTTTGGATGTGGGTTAGCTGGGTGGAGAGTTCTCCCCCCAAATGTTGTTGTGAATATCAGACCTGGTAACTTGGTGAGGACAAGGTATGCATGCAGACATTAATTAAGATGGTCATCCATTATCTTCTGCTAGTAGTTTGAAATAATTTACATCATGATGGATATACACTTTCAATAGAGTAGTTTTCTCTTAATCATGCAAAATAATTTTTTCTTTAAATTAGGTTTTGAATCTGTATATTAGTGGTTGTTACATTTGATATCACAGCATGGTTCAAATGCTTAGGACCCTTAAGCTCCAAATTACCTAACAAATCTAACCTATTAACAAAGAAAATATTACCATTGATGTTGAGGTTTGAATCGAGATCTATTGATGTTGTTGTTAAACAAATAATATACCATACCATATATATATATATATATATATATAATTTTCATTAACTTTTAGCTACATCAAGAGGATGATTAGTTTACCATGCACTAGAATTTTAGTTGCTATAATCAATTAGTTTACCATGCACTAGAATTTTAGTTTATATAATCAATCATAGTTTTTGCAGGCTAATCAATGACATTTAGAAATCGTTGATTTTCAACCTCTTTGCACCGATGATCAATTTTTTTCAATGCCGCTAGAATTTTATTTGACTCCATTATTAGAATCTTGCATCATGCCCTTATACGGATCTTGTTTTTCATTGTGCAAGATTTTCCGTTCATAAGCCTTTTATCCTTGAGCTTATCCTTGAGCCTTCTGTAACAAAACCATCTCGATACTTGCTCTTTGGACAACCACGTCATAAACATCGAAGTCTTTGCCCATCATTTCAACGTTACTCTCCACCACTTCTTCATCTATGGTTCCATCCTTCTTCATTTAAAATAAGGTATTCTAAATGCAACTAGATAAATGAAAACAAGGTAAGCGGTATATGTATAGGCATAATGAGAGAGAATAAGGTTTTCACATTGTAATTTTTATTTGCTCAGATATAGAGTTATGAGTATTAGCCATTTTCAACATAGTTTAGTTTTAGAATGGAATATAAATTTATTTATTTTTTATATTTTATTGATTTGTTTTTGGCTTTCGATGTAAGCAAAATCATATAATATTTTGGACTCATTAACTTGTCATGAAGTTTTATTATTAATTAACATTTCATTTTTCCTAACAATGCAGATGCATTCATTTCAGCTTAGCCACGAGAGCTTATTTGGAAACATGTGGATATGTTTAAAACATTCAACATCTTACAAATAAGGAAAGTAATGGAAATGAATCCATGGAAAGATCGAAAAGAACGGGATAGCAAAAACATTTTGCCACAATTTATAGATGCCATGGCACGATACTGGAATAATATTAGCTGAGATTTAGATGCCATTGCATTTTATCAGAAATATTTTTGCTAAGATTTAAATGCCAATTGCATTGTGATAAGTGATCAAAGCATTTTTGATTAATTTTTTAATTTTACAATTGTAATTATTTTCATTTTTCAAACATTTTTCAAACATTTTTTAATATTAATATTTTTCTTATTTTACATAATATTAATTTTTTAATTTACAAGAATTATAATATTTTTCATAACATCTATTCTTTGAAATAAATAAATTAATGAAAATTTTCACATTAATTTATTTTTGGGACGATTTCGTAAAATCAACAAGGGATTAAAAGTTGAGTTAACTTCGATGTGTCCATCACAATATCTCTTTTCTTTCCCTTAGACACGAATCTCTTCCCTAAAAGACAATAATTTATGTAAACCTAATTTTTTATATTAAATATTTGTTATCTTGTTACTTTATTCTATGTAAACCTAATCTTTTAAATTAAATATTTGTTATCTTGTTACTTTATTCTATGTATCATAAATATTTTCAATTTTGTTAGTAATATCATACATTAATGGAACTTGTTTCTTGGGAGTAGATTTTGACTATGTATTATTTGGATGGATGTATTTTTAGCCATACCTTGATTCTCGGGAATACCATATTGCCATTCTTCAAAAAAAATAAAAAAAAAATACGGAAAACAAAAAAAAATTAATAAACATTAAAATATTTTTTTTAATATATATATGAGGGAGATGTTCATTCTTTTTATGGAGTTGTCACCATATTTAAAAAAAATTTCAATTTTGACTATAAAATAAATATTATAATATTCACTTAAGTAAACATATTTTGATATCATTATTATACATATAAAATATTTTTTTTCCTAGGCTCACATGTATAAATTATTTTTGGTAATGTACGAGCACCTAGCTCTTCTATGTGCAATTAAATAAATAAATATTTTACAATGTCCACCCTAAGTTAAAATTCAAAACTATATATATATCTAGGTATTGACATTTACCATAAACTTTATTGGAATTACAACATAGAGAAAATGATCGACGGAGGATCGAAAGCCTATTTCATTCTTGAAAACAATTGTAAGTCAACAACCTTGTCATGTGGCATAAAAAGAATTTCCTCTTTGAAACTCTTGTCATTCCCGTTATCTTATACGGGTGTGAAGTTTGGGGTTGCAACATTTCCAGATATTCTTGGAGAAAGATTGAGCAAATCCAGAAGCGTTTCATAACTTATAACCTCAAAATTAAATGCAATACGCCTTATCCTATTCTCCTTATAGAAGTAGGTATTTTCCCCATTGAGAGCATGGCTATGACTAGGTATGTAGTGGACAAACACAAGATAAATAATATGGGAGACAAGAGACTTCCTCAAATTTCTTTAAAATCAAGTCAAAACTATTCCCTCAAACGAGGTTGGTGTAAAGGTACCATGGATTGGTTAAACCATTGGGTCATCGATGAAAATGACACTTTGTAGAATATCATTAATGTCAAAAAAATTGTTACATCTAAGTTCAAAGAGAAAATGTGGTGCTAGAAAGAATTAGAGACGAAAAGAAAATTAAGATATTATAAAGAGGTCATTAACCATAATTTGGAAGTTCAGAAATATATCTCAATTTTAGTTAGCTCAAAGAAGAAAATTAATATCGCTAAGATAAGAATGAACTCTCATGAGCTCCATAGAGAAACATGTTGTTGGTAAGTTTCTAAAACACCATGGGAAGAAAGAATTTTCCATCTTTGTGAATCTATGAGTGTTGAGATGAAAATCACCTTCTCTTGGAGTGTCCTTCTTACACCCGCATTAGATCTCAGTTTCATAGTATTTTCTCTAATACAAACATTTCTAACCTCCTAACATGCCAAGACTATAGTGAACTAGGAAAGCTTCTCTCCAAACTTTTTGAGCCTAGGAATAAAATTTTAAAGAAAACCAAATAATTCTCTTCTTTCACTCTTCATGGAAATTTTTAGGGGTGAAATTTCACCAATTGGCTATTTTTTGGGTTTTTTTTCAAAAAATAAATTCGTTGTTTGGTCATTTTTAGACGCTAATATTGCCTATATTTACATAAAATATGCTTTTTAATCATAATATTCGCCAAAATTTATAAGTTTCAATAGTAAATTGTATGTTTCATATTTAATATTCATCTACCAATCAATATATATGTTTTTTTCAATCCAAAATAATCGCTTAGAATACTATACTTAAGTATACTTTTATAATCCTTAAAAAATACCCTGCTCTTCTTAAGGTCCGATAGATCAAAGTTTGGCCTTTGGGGGTGTTATTCATCATCACCATTATATGATAATTATGATTAATGTCCATTGAGACCAACTTTGGTGTATCGGACCCTCAAAAGGGTATTATTTGGTTCATTTTAAAAATTTATTCCTATGCTCAAAAAGCTTAGCAAGAAGCTTTCCTAGCTCACTATAGTTTTGGCAAGTTATGAGGTTAGAAATGTTTATTTTGTAGCAAATACTATGAAACTCAATTCTAATGTCAGTGTAAGCCTTGGGCACTCTACGATAAAATGATTTTCATTTATAATGGTTCAAGGTGCAAGTTTTTGCAATCTAAAAAAGGTTTAAATACCATGATGGGCATTTAATCCTTATGGCCCCATGATTGATCCAGAATTAAAATGGATTTATGATAGTAGATAAAACATTTTAGTGACCTGTTTTGAGGTAAATATGTAATTTTTTCCATTCTCAATAAAGTTTATAAATGAAAAAATAATAAAAAATATTTTTATAACTTAGGATAATTTACATTTCTACTATAACTAGTGTAAATCTATCTTAATCATAGATCTATAAAATATTTTGATATAATTTTTCGTAATATATAATGTTTTTAATCATAGATATATAAAATATTTTGATATAATTAAATTTTTTTAATATATAATGTTTTGAGAAAAAATTGGTATCTCAAATGATTTCTAGAACGAAATTGTCACATCCCCACCCGCGGATCCAACTCTGGTAAGGAAACATGATGCCAATCTACGGGGATTTCACAAAACTCAGCCCATTCATTAGATTCATAGCCATAAAATTAATGTGTGCAGATGCAAATTAAACATATATGCACAGCGGAATAAGAACATCACCCACACACATCTTTCATATGCATTCAACATATCAATAATAAACATCAAATTTAAACATTTTGCAGAAGTAAATGCACATAGAAAAACACTTATCTTCATTGTGCAATTGTCCCAAACAATTAGCTATGTCGCTGCAACGTTCCACCCAACCGTAGGCCAGTTGTGTTCATCAATTATTTCAACACAACTGCCACCCCCGAGCTGGGCATGATTCTTACAAGGAAATGGGACATTCAAGCTCATACACAGCCAAAGCAATGGACACCCATCTCAACCCCAACATTGTTTTACACACAGCAACTCAAACTGGGCATGGATACACTCTTTCAGTAGTGGGATTTTACAATAAGATGGCCATGGTCTTTCCCAAATCGTGGGCACACCAAAAATGAAATGGCAATTTGGGAATCAACCCTGGGAGAGCAAAATCATTTTTAGAAAACGTTTCTGGGCATTCAAGGGACAAAAATGATCTCCATTGTTAAATTTTGAGCATTAATTTACAATACTCTAGGATCTTCACTGAGAGAATAACATATACAGTATATCAATGCATAACAATCACAATAAGCATGACAAGCATCACAAGAATCAAAAGCATGAGAGACAAGAGACACAGAGTTTCCGTGGGGAAAACCCTAAGGTGAAAAACCCCACAACTTCCTCAGAGATAGAGAGAGCAATGGCTCAACCAAAGTACAACCAAAATACACTTGAGATAGTCTCCTAGTAGTAGATGATCCTCCTCCTCACTAGTGCGCCACTTTATGAGTGAGAGAAGTGTGACTTTTCGAAAATAGAGATCTCTTGATCTCTATTTATACTTAACCTGTTTTCCTAGTGACCTTATGGGGCCAACTTGTCTATCTAGATACATCCACAATATAATATATATTTTAGGGCCGACCCCACACATGGTGGTCTAATAACCCATCGGCAAGTACACACACTTGCGACACTTGTCAATCCACATGACGACACTTCCTTATAGAGGAATAACACATCTCTAATAAGGCTAAAATAAATATATATGAAATACATAGATGAAATACATTCTGAAGTTACATATACATCAACACTCCCTCTTAACTAGGAAGGTATTTATCGACACGGATATGCTAGACAAGTCTTGTTCTCGGGATCATCGTCATCATCATTATCACTGCTGCTACTATCTCAACCAATCTCTGACTCTACTCGTCATAGGAAGTTCTGCAGAGCCAGTCCTTTTTCATACTGGATGTAGGCCCACCACTTGCAGGTATTTGTCATCACTGGCCATACTGTGGAATCCTTAGGACTTATTATGTGCATCACAAAACCTCGAAAGAGCATCCCAGGCTGTTACGAGCACACAGCTCTACCTATAGGATCTCCTAGGGCCATATTATATGTGACCTCACCACAAAACCTTGCAAGAGAATCCCAGGCTGTTACGAGCACATAGCTCTACCTATAGGATCTCCCAGGGATAGATTAGATGTGGTCACCACAAAACCTCTCAAGAGCATTCCAAGCTGTTACGAGCACACAGCTCTACCTGTAGGATCTCCCAGGGACAGATTATATGTGGTCATGGAAAAACCTCGCAAGAGCATCCCAGGACTTATTATGGGCACACAGCCCAACCTATCGGATCTCCCAGGGACATATTATATGCCATAGGACAAAACCTCGAAAGAGCATCTGCCAGATATCCTAGGGCCAGATTATATGCCATAGGAAAAACCTCGAAAGACTATCTGCAGATATCCCAGGGCCAAATTATATGCCATAGGAAAAACCTCGAAAGACTATCTGCAAATCTCCCAGGGCCAAATTATATGCTCATCTACACAACCTGATCCACGGCCATAGAGTATCAACCTAATACTCACCATACATCATCCTGATGTACACATGATCATCCTGATCATCATCACTGCAACATCCTGCTGCATGTCATCTGGAGCAACATCCTGAAGCTCGTCATCCATGATCATCCTGATCATACAATGCATCTACCTGATGCATACCAAGTATCTACCTGATACATATCATCATACATGATCCACCTGATCATACAGTGTATCCACCTGATACAAATACAAATACATGATACATATCACCATACATGATCCACCAGATCATACAATGTATCGACCTGATACATATACAGATACATGGTCCAAGCATCCAACATGATGCATATACAAAATACATACAAATGATCCAACTGATCATATCAAAGCAGAAACTAGAACATCATCTTGATGCTCATCATCCAGTGCTTACATCCAAAACCACGTAAAGGATCCTCCTTCCAACATGCTTGGAATGGCTTCAGCAAATGTGTCCATCACTTCTTCCTCGAAGTGTCATCAATCTGAAGAACACCAAGCCTCTCCCTAAAGTACTCAAACTTCACCCTGGCTAGTGGCTTCGTGAGCACATCTGCAATCTGCTCGTCCGTCGCAATGTACAGGAGCTTCACAGCTCCTCTCTGCACCATATCCCTGATATAGTGATATTTTATCTCTATGTGTTTTGACCTGTCATGAAACACTGGGTTCTCGGACAGCTTCACACAACTCTAGTTATCACAGAAGATACCAATAGCATCCAACGGGAGATCAAATAAATCAGACAGTAGCTTCCGTAGCCATACTGCCTCACAACTAGCTGAACAGGCTGCAACATACTCTGCCTCAGCTGTACTCAGTGCTACACATGACTGCTTCCTTCTAAACCAAGAGATCACACCTGATCCCATACTGAAGCAGCACCCAGATGTTCTCTTCCTATTTGCAGCACTGCCAGCGCAATCTGAATCAACATAAACCTGCAAGTTAAACTTTTGATTCACCTCATACTTGAGCCCATATTCCACTGTACCCTTTAGGTACCTCAGAACATGCTTTACAACAACCAGATGAACACTCCTCGGATCTGTCAGGAACTGAATCAGTGTGTTCACCGCAAAGCAAATATCTGGTCTTGTGTTCGTCAGGTACATCAAGGACCCAATCATCTGATGATACATAGAGACATCGACCGGCTCAGATGAAGCATCACATAGAATCTTCAGATTCAATGCCATAGGTGTGGCCATGGCCTTGCAATCCATCATCCCAAATCTCTTCAGGATATCTACTGTGTACTTCCCTTGACCAAGGAAGATCCCACTTGCATTCTGCCACACCTCCATACCTAGGAAATAATGCATCATTCTGAAATTTTTCATATCGAATTCAGTAGCGAGCTTCCTCTTTGTATCACACCAAGTTCTGGGAGCTTGCTACAAGCCATACAAGGCTTTCTTCAATCTGCACACATGTGACTCCCTGTCAGGTCTTGGGACTGCATCCCAAACATCTTCTTCGTGATCGACAGATCATGGCATTCCATTTCTTCATCCCAGATCCTGGGAACTTCAATATCTTCAATAGATATCTTTGTTGCTGGAACAAATGTTGTAGTCCTCTTTTGTAGGTGAAGATATACGGTCTTTCCTACAAAACAAGTTAAGTTGCATGATTAGAAACATCTCATAATTTTTAGAACAAATTCTTTACACATAAAGAAATATGTCATGCAATCATGCAATTATCTTAGCCAATGCTTCAATACAACATTTATCCATGTTCCACAACTTTCTAGATGCCTTCCAATCTCTACCAGAACATTGTTAAGAGTGTGCACAACTCTCAACATGTCAGCAAAGAGGTTTCACTCTAGATAAGTAGCAATGGAATGTTGTATAGTTCCATAGGCCACTTACCCATCATATGCATATTAGTAAGTCTAGGAACATAAGCATATACATCATTGAACAATTTTATTTAAACAAAAAATACTTATCTTTGTTTGTTTGTTGGGTGGACTCCCTTTGAGTCTTTGCTTCCTTGCAGGAGCTGCTGAAGTAGCTTCTTCTACACCTTTCTGTTGTGGAATGTAGAGGGATGGTCAACTCCCTCTGAATGTATGCATCCTTGCAGGAGCTGCTGGAGTGTGCTCCCTCTTGATCTTTGCTTCCTGGATTACCTGTCCTTGAACTTATAACCATCCTTGCTGACATCAATCTTCTTGAACCCTGGAAAGTATAATCTGTAAGCCTTCGAGCTTTCACTGTAACCCACAAAGATACCCTTCTTTCCTAAAGGATCTAGTTTAGTCCTCTTTCCTTCGGGACATGAGTGTATACTGGACAACCAAATATTCTAAGATGGCTGACTTCAGGTTTCTTACCAGAAAGGACCTCTTCTGGTATCTTGATATCCAATATCTTGTGGGGTGTTCTGTTCTACACATATACAGCCGTTCTAGCTGCTTCTGCCCATAGATGCATAGGTATATCCTGGTCATGCAGCATTTCCCTTGCTGCTTCCACGATTGTTCTGTTCTTCCTTTCTGCAACTCCATTCTGTTGAGGATTATAGGGAGCAATCAAATCCCTCTTAATCCCTGAATCACTACAGAGCTTCTTGAAGTCACCTGAGGTGAATTCTCCACCATTGTCGGATCTGAATGATTTTATCTTCTTGTCAGTTTGATTCTCCATCAAGGTTTTGAATTCCTTGAACTTATCAAACACCTCATCTTTGTTCTTCAAGAAGTATACCCAAGTCTTCCTGGAGAAGCAATCAAGAAATGAGACATAGTAAGCATACCCACTAAGAGAACTCGATGACATAGGACCACATACATCTGAGTGGATGATTTCTAGGATATCCTTTGCCTTGCTTTCACTGCTTGGGAAAGCCTTCTTAATGTTCTTACCTTTTTCACATCCTTTGCAAACACCTTCATGTTTGGTCTTGATTTCAGGAAGACCCTCTATAGCCTTGCTTGCAATTGGAAGTGCCCTATAGTGCATATGAGAAAGTCTTCTATGACAAAGTTCACTTGGCTCCATGGATTCATGCACCATGGCAAGTTCAGGTTGTCCCTTCAATTTATACAAACCTCCCTCTTGCTCTCCAATCACTACTGCATCATCTATGGTCTTTCCCTTTGGACACATTAGGACTTGGCCATCCACAAATGCAACCCTCATACCTTTTGCATCCAATGCAGAGATAGAGAGTAAGTTCTTCTTGAGCCCAGGTACATAAAGGACTTCTTTCATCTTCAAAGATTTTCCAGAATCTAGGTTGTAGGAGGCTTCACCACTTCCTTTGATTGGGTATTGATAATCATCCCCAAGTTTCACCTTATGGGGTGATTCATGTTCAGATAGGTTCACAAAAGATTCCTTAAACCCAGTCATGTGTTTGGAACCCCCACTGTCAATTAACCAATCATTACAACCATGGGAGATAGTACCTGTGAGAGTAGAGATCAGAACATACTCTTCTTCACTTGATGAGTCATCATTACTATCATCACTTTCTGCCCTAGCCTTCTTCTTGGGTGGTTCATCATCCTCAGCAGCATGAGCATGAAACCTTCTTTTGCTGCCCTTCTTCTTCTTGTTGAAGTTGTCGTTGTCCTTCTTGTTCTTGGGACAATTTATGGCAATATGTTCTTTCTCATTACAGGTGAAGCATATTCTTCTTTCTTTGAAGTGATGTGAAGATTTCTTGGAGTGAGATGGCTCTCTCTTGGACTTCCCTTTCTTGGTGTGAGCTATGAGAGCTTGATCTTCATTCCCCATCTTTTCTTCTCGTGCCACAAGCCTTGCTTCTTCTTGTGAGCATTCTTCCCGTAGTCTACTGAAGGAAATCAACCTCCTTCTTGCACAGATTCCTTGAATGAAGGAGTCCCATGACCTAGGTAAGCCATTTAGAGTGGTCATGACAACTTCACCATTCTCCACCATTTCATCCACTGCTTCTAGTTGTTCCTTGATCTGGGAGACCCTTGAAAAATAAGATTGAATGGTTTTTCCATTCTGAAACTTTACTCCTTTCAATTGGTTCCGCAGGGTCATCTTCCGATTTATGTTCTTTCCTTCAAATAGCTTGTTCAAAGAGTCAAACATCTCTTTGGGTGTCTTTAGAGAAGACACATGGGGTATGACATGGTCTTTAATAGAATCAACAATGATTCTCTTTTCCTTGACCAAGTTCTTCTTATGCAATACCTTGGCCTCTTC
Source organism: Larix kaempferi (assembly GCA_027924585.1). Classification (NCBI taxonomy): domain Eukaryota; kingdom Viridiplantae; phylum Streptophyta; class Pinopsida; order Pinales; family Pinaceae; genus Larix; species Larix kaempferi. The sequence continues at coordinate 20,311,572 of BSBM01000321.1, forward strand.
ATCCTATGGGATAGGGATGTCTTCTTTTATATATGAGTCCAACGCATTCTCTTCCAGGATTAACCCAATCCTATACTTCCAAGATCGGAAGTTATTAGCCCCTTCAAGCTTATCCTCAAGCTTGGTGTGGTGAGACATCTTAAAGAGTACTTCAAATGGAAATAGAAAAGATTTAGGTCTTACCACTTGAAATGCTGAAAACTGGATCTGGTCCCGGATTAGGGTTTATCGGAAAAACCCTAAAAATTCAAAAAGTGAATTTCAACATTCTGAAAGGATAGAAAGATGTTCCTTGATGAGCTGATCATCCTGGTGCATTCAGAATTTGAGATCAGCAAAGTTTTACCCTTCAGATTTGACTTTTTGTCCTCCCGGGTTCACTAGGGAGAGCCCTGAATTAGTGTTTGAGTTTCCCGGAGATCTACCCAGCCAAAAATCTCGATCTAAAGCTCTAAAATTTGATTTTTGCAAGGAGCTTCCAGCTATGTCTTCAGATTTCAGAAATTCCTATTTTTGTGGAAACCCTAATGTTTAGGGCCAAATCGGAAAATGCTCAGAATTAAATTCTGATTGGACAGATGGATTCGCCTTGATGAGTAGAGTCAATCTACTATACTGCTTTTCCAAAATCTATGGAGAGAAACCCAATAAACAAGAAACGCAAGTTTCCATCATTGCAAAATGTCTTCTTCTCAGGTTAGCTCTGATACCATGTTAAATTTTGAGCATTAATTCACAATACTCTAGGATATTCACTGAGAGAATAACATATACAGTATATCAATGCATAACAATCACAATAAGCATGACAAGCATCACAAGAATCAAAAGCATGAGAGACAAGAGACATAGAGTTTCCGTGGGGAAAACCCTAAGGTGAAAAACCCCATAACTTCCTCAGAGATAGAGAGAGCAATGGATCAACCAAAGTACAACCAAAATACACTTGAGATAGTCTCCTAGTAGCAGATGATCCTCCTCCTCACTAGTGCGCCACTTTCTGAGTGAGAGAAGTGTGACTTTTTGAAAATAGAGATCTCCTGATCTCTATTTATACTTAACCTATTTGCCCAGTGACCTTATGGGGCCGACTTGTCTATTTAGATACATCCACAATATAATATATATTTTAGGGCCGACCCCACACATGGTGGTCTAATAACCCATCGGCAAGTACACACACTTGCGACACTTGTCAATCCACATGACGACACTTCCTTATAGAGGAATAACACATCTCTAATAAGGGTACAATAAACATATGTGAAATACATAGATGAAATACATTCCGAAGTTACATATACATCAACATCCATAAACCCCAAAATCGTGGCTCCCTTCCTCCCAGCCATTGTGCAATACAAAAACGAGTTCCCAAGCATGGAAAATGCAGGAAAATGGTGAAAAACGTGATGGGTAAAGCCCAGCTAGCTCAGACTGTGTGAGAGGGCAAAGCCCATGGGTTTTCCCCAAATCGTGGCTTACCAAACAAACTGTAAAAAGGGAAAATCGTCCCCAGGGAGAAACCCAATTTCTTCCACAGGTTATGGGCGTTTCCAATGGACAAAACGGATCCATTGAAACCCCAAATTGAACTCCATCTTTCCTCAGCAGTTCTGCAACACAAAAATGCCCTCTTCCTAGCTAGAGAACAAAGAAAAACCAGGAAAACATGGTTGGAAAACGCCCAGGCAACTCCAAAAACACGAGAGAGGCAAAACTGGTTGATGGGTAATGGCTTGGGAGGAAAATTCATGGCTCTCTTCTTGCCCAAGAAGCAAAAACCCTTTTTTCCATGCAGGGTGGTTGCCCATACTCAAATTTTGGACAGCCATACCTATCCATTCCCCAAGGCATTAACTACTTCACCCAACTCTTGGGAGAAATGAATGATTGAGTACAAAACTCAACATGGGTAGTTGAGGGTTTGATGGGTTCTCTCATTGACACTTGGCTTGACTTGATTGGCTCAAGGGTTTGAATATTTTCCCTTCCAAATCCTTGTAAAACTCATGCCCCCATCTTTTGTTGCATTGCATAGCTAGTTGTGGGCATTTTATTTAAAATGCATATTTACATAATGCTCGCAATTCCATTGCGCATGGCTAGCACGTGAACCATATGCATTGATAAATCGATGGCGGGGCCTTGGCCTTGAGCTCCTCACCATGATTTTACAACAATACTACATCATTTACGATTTTAATGCCATCGGGTCAAACTGGGGACATTACAGAAATAAATATAGAGATAAAGCTGAATGGACACTATTAAAGTAAATAAATATAAGTTATAAGGAAGAAAGAAACATAATGATTAAATATTATATATATAGATGGATGGACACTATTAAAGTAAATAAATAAAGTTATAAGTTATACTGAAGATTAAATATCATATATATATATATATATATATATATATGAGCATTAAAGTCTAAATAAAATTATTTTTGTTTGATTAATGAAAATGGTGATCAGAGCACCAATTATTAAATTTTTGGTAGTCACATCCTAGTCTCGAGTTCCATCTTTTGACGAGTCCCACAAATACGGTTTAACGAAGTGGGTGAGAACACTAAATACTAGCAATTGCCCCCAAAAATGTGCAATGATACGCTGATAAGTTGTTGCTCGAAAACTAAAATTGAATTGGTGTTTTGGGAAAAAAATCCGTAAAATTAGTCCATGGATTAATTTTTTTCCCTAAGTTTATCCTATGCTAAAAAAAAAACCTCAATCAAATATGCAAAAACAAAGTGATCCCAACAAAAATCTACATTTGTGTATATCATTGATATATTTTTTGTCAATGAGTACATACATTATTGGCCTACATGTTTTATTTTGAGCATGTACACATGGAAACATCATGCCCACGCATTAATCTCAAATTATATAGTAATTATATAGTAAAATACCAACGGAAAAGACCTGATGATGAACCACCATTGGGTGACTCCATCTCTAGATCTAGAGGTATCATTACATGGAGCTACAAAAAAGGATCCTAGCCTAGTCACTAAGGTGGAAGATATGGGAACTTGTAGAAAAATGGTTAATGTTAAACCCATCGTTGCATTGCCTCTACCTTCCACTATTCCATGAAAAGATAAAAGCAAGTGATAATGCATTGCAATAATCATTCCTAAAAAAATCCATCGCTCGTCGTTGGAGTATTGCTCTCTTGTAATAGCCATGAAGCTATTGTATTTGGAGAACCGAAAGAGTCAATTTGTTACATAAATTGAATTGAATAACAATATCTTGTTCTAGAATAGATGCACATCTCACAAACCAACCTAAGGAAAACACTTGTAAGTTGAAAATCAGTAGTTCAAAAAATTGCAAACCAACCTAGAAGTGTTTTTACAATTGTGAGACGAAACATTTTTGTTTTGAAACAAGTGTTATTCTTAATGAGAATTTTGAGCTTATTAGTAATTACCTATGTTTTAATTCAAAGCTTAGCTTTGCATGGAGGTTTAATTCTTTAGTTTGTGATGCCCATAGTCTATATTTACGTCAGAGATTGATGAAATTTGGGAAATTTTACCGAAGTTGCACCAATTAAAGAACAACTTGCATGTATAAGCACAAGTGGCTTTATGGCTCATAGAACATCAACGCTTTCGGTACTGATAGAAAACTAACATCTTATTGAATGTGGTCATGATCCTTGATTAAAATATGAGGAATTATTTGTTTTTCTTGTTCTGTTTTCATTTTCTGAGTTGTTATATGTAAAATAATTTTAAAAAAAAATCAATATAAAAGAAATGCCTATAGCATTTTTAATGTAATTGGGTAAAAGTATTACAATTTTTAAAAATATTGTAATGTCCCTAAAACTGTAAAAATTTAAATATTTTCTCATATACCTTATCACTGCATATTTAAGTAGATGTTCAGTAAATTAACTTCAGCACTGGGAAAATAACTAGTAGACTTATTAATGTAATGAAAGAAATGCATGGTTTATATTTCTACTCATGGGTTACGATATGATGCATCTAATGTGGTTGGTTTTACTTTAATGGTTTTGCGGAAGTGGTGTAATTGAAATTATGTCTTTATGAACGACATTGGATTTATCGTAAATAACTCAGTCTGATCGATCGTCTTGGAACCTGGTTGAAATATTTAAGGGTCTCTTATACCTGCATCTTGATTGCATATTATTTCTTTTAAATGTTGCAACTATGTGTCCACTTTAAACTTAAATGGATTAGCTTGGATATATGTAAGTTACCGTGTTTTAATAATCCTTAAACGCTTTGAGGGGATGGACTTGGTGGCGTTGGCCAAGCTTAGTTGGCATTTCATGCTAAAGTCTACTTCAATAATTGTTTTGTAGGTAATTCTTTAAGGCCATTTAATATCTACTTCCTAGGTTCTAATATCTATGTAAGATGTTACTAATATGGTTTTTGATCCATATTAAAAAAAATGTAAAGCTTTCCATGTAAATGGAGTTTACAACTATATGAAGTGGGTTATTTAAGTTAAATGATACTGGAATGGATAGCGCATTCAATGGTTTAGCCATTCGATATGGGGGCCAGCTATATGGCATTAAGGAACTAAATCCTAAGGGTTTCTTGACCCACTGTAATATCACATCACTTTGTTGGAGGGGAAGGAAGAGCAAGGCTCTGCTGGTTTTGGTGGTGCCTATGGTAGGACTCGACCTGCTAATGCTCTCAACTGGTTAACTGGGATTTCTTGAGGTAACTTCGATACTATTGAGTTTGTTTCAATGATTTACCACTATATTATTTCATTCATAGATTGTAACTTAATTCATTTGTTTTAAACTTGGAAGGGCCTTGGTGATGTGGTTCGAGCTAGGCATGGGGCATTCGTAGCTATGGATTTCATGGGTAAGTCTGGCCCTCTGTTATCCATTTCCTCCCTTTGAGCTAAAGTTGTCTATGGATTTTTTTGCTCTGTAAATACGAATTTTGGGAAGGGGTTTACATCTGGAGTTTGAATGTGATGTTTGGTTTGATTCTGCAAGTCGTGGTTTACACCCTGTGGCCCACTCTATAATATATACAATCCTCAATGTTTGGATGAGTTGTATCCTGTAAGGCGTTTCTGAGATAGAGGAGGCTCTTTAATTTTGCTCCTGTGTAAAACGATAAACAGTTATGGATTTTGGGAAAATTTTAATTATTGAAGGCTCTTTTAATTGACCTTTGTAAAAATTCGTGGGTGCATTTTATTACTCCTGTAAACTCATGGTTGGACTCTGCATGTTATTTTAATAGTAAATCCCAACGGCATTGGAGGTATAAAATCTCAGTATGTCTAGATGTTGTACTCTCCAGAATTTAGGTGACTTTGATAAGCCCCAGGGTTTGATAAAATTATATGAGAAATGCTCAGCTGTCCTCTGTCGTTGTTGAGGGTATAATGGGACTTGGCATTTAAGTGAAAACCTTGTCTGAGATTCCTTAGTTTTGACTAAACCTTAACCTATGTATTTATCCTTTGTTTCTTATCTAAGTTATAATTCATAGTGATTTTGATTTTTACTACCGTCGTTTTTAATTTAAGCTCTACTCTGGAAAGCGAAACTTATTGTGGATTGAGAAAATTAAATTTTTGTTTTTAAATTACTAAAGGGCAAAGCCCTAGCTGGATTATGCATTTTTAATCATGCTTATTTGTATGGAATCGATTTACTTCTGTAATGGAACTTTTAATATTTAAAGTTGATATTGTCGTGATTCTAATGGGGAAAGAGAAATAGTTGATGTAGAAAATAACAACCCTGCGTTTTTAGCTAAACCCTAGAGGATGAAAACTTAACCGTATGGAATCGTGTAATTAAAAGATAGGCGTATGAAGTGATTTCTTAATTTAATATTTCTTATGTGGCTTGACGACCTAGCCCTTAGCGCATTGAAATTGAATTCGTTTTCTTTTTGTCCTGTGTTTATGGCTTTAATATTTATATGGGAAGGCAAAGCTCCACGCTATAGCGTGAACCCTGTAATGAAGTTTTGTTTTATGATAAAGAGCATAGGATTCGATCCTGGAACGTAGTTTTTATTTTCTAAATTCTGGAAGTAAATGCTAGATGAAAATGATTAGCGTGTGTATGGCGACTTTAGGTAATTATATGGTGATGGTTTGATTTATAAAATCTGAAACGATGGCTAAGTTCTTTTACTGTATTTTATCTTGGATTTAAAAATCCTCTAGGGACTCTTGTCTGAGAGATTTTAAAGAAATATATATATAAGTAAGGGATTGATGTTTAAATGTTTTAATTTTAAGCATAGCATGAAATCATATTGAGAAGAACTTTCTGCGCCAATACTTGGCAGAGATTTTGGTTATAAATTTTTTATTTTAATCTACAACATAAATTCGAATATCATTAGGATATAGATTTGGGATTTTAAGCTGGAGTTTAAGCCAAGCGAATTGATCTCCTACAGGAGATGATTCCGCTGTAATTATTGTGTTGAGAATTTGTTTATGAATACTTATTTCAGCTAACTAGGGTTTAAGATCATCCAACAGAAATTTGACTTTTGAATTAAAATGATTTACCCATGAGAGCCAATGTTATAATCCCTTGCTCTCAAATAAATAAATACTACTAGGTTACTATGAAGAAAAAACTTGACAGAATTAAATTTCTAGATTTAACAACCTAAAACAAATTTAAAAAGGAATAGAAAAATAACTCATACCTGGATAGTTGCAGCTTGATCCTGCTGTTGGTATAGACCTGCACACTTTCAAACACTGATTATTGAAAACAAGTATGTATTGATCTGGCTGACCTGTACACTAATTGATCCAAATGACTTTGGGACTACCACGTTCCTCCCAACCATGACGTTGAACTGTTCCTGGTTCACTAATGGAATCCCCCGAGCTGGTTCCAACATGCAATAGGACAATAGAGGACCTAGGGCAAACTGTCGATGATATTTAGATCCCTGGAGTAATAAGCTCCTTCAGTTCTGTGGAAGACAAAATTATCTTCTCTAACCATAAGAGAATGATAGAAGAAAAGATGATCCCTCTCTTGGGAATTGTCCTTCTTTGTATAGGTGATCTTTTGGAATATAGTTGTTGGGTAAATAATAATGTTTCTAGTACTAACAGTTTTTAATTTAAATTTGAATTATAATATTTGTAAAAGATGTTTTAACTAATTACCAACTCCTAGTTTATCTAGGACTTTTACTTTGTTACAACTAGATGTATCTTTAAGTTAGATCACAAAGTATTTTCTTTAAGTATAATAATAATACAAAGAAATAGCCTATGCATAAAGTTTATGCATACTATTTACACACAAGTGAGTTTTTCTTTTATAAATAACCAGTGTGATTATTTAATAATTAAATATCATTATAACTCTTTGATTTAAATAACATAATAATTCTTTGATAATTATTTAATACAAGGTCCAATTCTTTGGACAAGGTCTTTTGGTAAGTTTGGATAGTTGGCTAGGTTAGGTGACTCTAGGTCCCTCTTGCATGTTGGATTCCCTCATTTAACATGGTATTTCCTGCAGTCCTTGATGAGAGATAAAAATGATTCATTTAACCAATTAAATAATTGTGATGAATAGTAGTGCTTTTTAGAATCTTCTTGACTCAACACTTTTAAGATCAAGTAACCCCGAGTGATATTTAGAGGTTTGATTCAATACTCTCACATGGGCGTTACGCTAGTGCAATTCTAGAGCATCCCGCTCAACACTAGTACTAGAATGTGGTTGTGAAGCACATCTAGAATATACAAATGGCCTCGAATCCAGTATCTATTATCAAGCTTGGAGTGCTCCAAGGCTTATGCCCAACGCTCTATGTACATCGGGGCTTATGTCCAACACTCTATGTACAACGGGGCTTATGCCCAGTAAATAATAAAATCCTCTATGTACATTGGGGCTTATGCCAAGTACATAGGTCATCCATGTGCTCCAGAGTCCACACTCAACACATATCAAAGTCAATCATGCATATCATAACTCTGCACATTATGTAACAAAGGTCATCTCAGTATATTAGGGTGTTGTACCCAATCTAATAATAAAACATCAATTAAATACATTGGGGATTTCTGTCCAGTATATAACAATAACTTGCATCAGTCAGGCTCCATGCCCAAATATGTCTATCTATAAAAACGAATCATGTGCATTGGGGCTTACGCCCAATATACCAAAAATAAATCATATATGTGTTGGGGCTTAAGCCCAATATATAACATCAAAATAGTCTGAAAAATTTGAGATATTACAAATATATGGACATTAACATGTTTTTTTAAATATGAGTTTAGGCTTGTAATTTCATATTAAAAAATGATTAATATCATAAAATGTTTAGAATAGGAATTTAAAATACAATTATTAATTTTTTTAATTATAAATCATTATTAAGCAAGATTTTAATTAAAATTTTAATCTCTTTATCATATTAATAAATATTAGCAAATTTTTTAAATTGTATTTCATCCATTTTTAAAATGTATTTGACTTTTTTTTCAAATAAAATTTCACTAACATTTAGCTTACCATGTTCACTGATGCATTTAGCTTACCATGTTCACAAATGCATTGACATATTACTCTTTGTGAAAATGCACTTTATTCAATATTTTAAGATTTGATTAATTTTATGGATAAATGTTTTCTTCAAAATTTCATTGACATTTTAATATTTTTTTAAGTTAAATCATTTCAATTTTAGTGATTCTTTTATATTTTCCACGATGATTTAATAAATGAAAAATGGGCATTTTGATGATGAGGAGGAAACTCTTCATGACATCTATTTTAAGGTTCTATTTTTTTTCACTAAATATCACATTGTGATTATTTTCCTCTATGGAATATCACTTACTATTTACAACTAACTAATAACATAATAAAAAAATGTAACCAACTATAGTATGTTAATAATTAAGTTGTAGTGACACTCGTAGTCAATAATCATTATATTCACTCTATATATATTCCATTGATTTTTTAATTATAATTAAATTCAAATTCCTAGTCTATTTGGATGATATAATTCACAACATCTTCTATATAATGCCATTTACAAATTACAACTAATTGACAACATCTTCTAAAAAGTGTCACTAATCATTTACAACTATGACGCCAACTATATTATTTTAGTCACTCATATTCATGATCTTTATCTTTTATCTCTCACACACACATTCCATTGATTTTGTAATTATAATTAAATTCAAATTCTTTAACATGTTATTTTGCTCATACAAATCAATTTAAAATCACGTTTATAAAATCAATGAAAATTAAACTTAAGTTTATTATAACAATTTCTTTCAAAAGTAAATAAATCTTTCAACAATAATTTAATATCCTTTCATATATCTTATTAAAATACTCATTATTAAATTAATATAACTAAAATACTAATTATTTTAATTTAATTAAAATAACATTTCCTTTAATATATTTAATAGTATAATTTAAATAACTTAAAGATAAAATACACGTGTTTCCTTGAAAATATCCCTTGAATCTGAAAAGTATGATTCTTATAAGGAGCTTCCTTGAATAACATTGGTTCAGTCTTTCTTTATGTATCTTCTCCTTGGCAAGGAGAAATTTTAAACCATTCAACCATACCCACATTTCATTCGTTCTGAATATATATATATATATTCAGAAAATTGTAACATAATATGAAAAATACATATGTGTTCAATCCATTCGTAAGTAGATACCATATTCTTAATGATCCAATTATTCAATTATGGAAAACCCCTCCTCCTTGGGCCTAATGAAAAAGGATTTATAGAAGAGCTATAAATCCCTCCGGGAGGGTGGGGGGGGTTGAGCCTAAAACATTTGGAACAGATCTGAGATATGAAAGAATTAAGGACACCTACAAAAAGGACTAATCCAATCCATAATGATACACCCGAAAATACAACATGTTTGCTACTTGACCAGCAATCGGGAGAGGCAAGTCCAACATGTACACCAATCACTAGTAAAAATGAAATAGCAATTAATGCAAACACAGCCGATTGGAAAGCAATAGTCATGGTTGTGATCTTACAATCTCCCAACAGATTGAATAGACTATACCATCTGATCCCCAATTTAAAATTCCGATCAAATGCACTATGGAAAGGATTTGACCATAAATTGATCAAGTCAAACTTTTTCAATTTTATATTTGAATGTGAGAGGAGACAGAAATTCGTTTCTTTTTTCCATTCCAGATGACCATGAAAAAATAAACATATGTCACAGGTATAGTTGGTATCGGCCTGACCTTCTGCTTATAGTTAGCTATTAGGTAGAATAGAAGTTGTCCCCAGAGAGATGGCCGAGTGTTTGATGGCTCCGGTCTTGAAAACCGGTATAGTAAAAAAATTGTCGAGGGTTCGAATCCCTCTCTCTCTCCTATTGTTTTTTCAACAATCACATTTATTGGTCCGGTCTAGTACAAAAAAAGAGACTAGCTCAGAGGGATATAGCCGAGCTATAAGGATCCAGTTGGAAAGTATTTTGAAAGACTCCTATCCCGCTGATATGGGAGATTGATGTAATGAAATTGAATCGATTCCTCTTCCATCTGGTTTGATCTTTTGTTTCAGTTAAGAGGAGTCATTGAAAGGACAGGTTCAAAATCACGATCAATTCCTTTCTCAAATCCTGCTGCAGCTGCACAAGCCCTTCCTGCATGCCACAAATGACCTACGAAGAAGAAAAATACTAGAATGAAATGGGAGGTGAATAACCAACTTCGGGGAGAGACATAATTCACCGCATTGATTTCGGTAACTACACCACACACATAATTTGAAGAGCCTAAAGGAGCATGAGTCATATATTCTGCCGAAAGTCATTCCTACCAAGGCTGTATGTCCTTTCTCAACTTGCTCAGGTCCAAACCATTAGGGCCCCTTAGGGGTTCCAACCAGGGAGCACGGAGATCCCAAAAATGCATTGTCCCCCCCCCCCCCAAAAGATAATTTCTCTAGTTGGAGAACACATAAGGTATTTACCTAAACCAGTAGGTCCTTAAGCAGACCCCACACTAGCTCCAAGACGTTGGTCTCTAACTAGAAAAGTAAATGCTTGAGCTTGAGAGGATTTTGGGCCTGTGGGCCCATAGAATTCACTGGGATAAGTTGTATTGTTTAACCAAACAAAACAACAAGCAATAAAACCAAAGACAGATAGAGCCGCTAAACTATAGGAAAAATAATCTTCTCCGGACCATACGAATGCACGGTGAGACCATGCAAAAGGTTTGGTTAAGATATGCCAGATACCACCGAAGATACAAATGGAACCTAACCATACATGTCCTCCAATTACATCTTCTAGATTGTCCACGCTAACGATCCATCCTTCTCCTCCGAAAGGAGATTTCAGTAAATAACCAAATATAGCACTTGGGTGAAGGAATGAACTAGATTTCCCTTTGATAATTTTCCCTTTTATAAGAAAGTGATGGATAAAACTACCATTAAAAAGCTTATTAGCAGATTAATAGATCACTTCGGACTGACATACACATCACATATCTTGGATCAACTCAACACTTCAGGTTTTCAACAAGCTACTGATGCAACTATTTCATTAGGAATTGATGATCTTTTAACAACACCTTCCAAAGGATGGCTCGTCCAAGATGTAGAGCAACAAGGTTCTGTTTTAGAGAAACAAAATCATTATGGGAATGTACATGCAGTAGAAAAATTACGTCAATCGATTGAGATATGGTATGCTACAAGTGAATATTTGAGAAAAGAAATGAATCTGAATTTTAGCATGATTGATCCCTTAGATCTAGTACATGTGATGCCGTTCTTAGGAGCTATGGGAAGCACATCTCAGGTTGACCAATTAGTAGGTATGAGAGGATTATTGTCAGATCCTCAAGGACAAATCATTGATCTACCCATTTGAAGGAGTTTATGTGAAGGTCTCTCTTTAACGGAATATATTATTTCCTATTATTGGGATTGTAAAGGAGTTGTGGATACTTCTGTATGAACAATAGATGTTGGATACCTCACACGTAGACTCGTTGAAGTGGTTCAACACATCGTAGTATGTAGAATAGATTGTGGCACTATGCGAGGTATGTTTGTAAGTTCCATTCAAGGTCGAGAGAGGGACAGAAGTGAAATTGTTGTACGAACACAAATACTGATTGGTCGTGTGCTAGCAGATGATGTATATATAAATAGGAGATGCATTTCTACGTGCAATCAATATATTGGGGTTGGACTTGCCAATCAATTAATAAACCCTCTAACAAAACCAATATATATACGAACCCCCTTTACTTGCAAGAGTATATCTTGGATTTGTCAATTACGTTATGGTCGGAGTACTACTCACAGTCACTTGATCGAATTGGGAGAAGTAGTAGGTATTATTGTAGGCCAATCTATTGGGGAACTAGGAACTCAACTAACACTAAGAAATTTTCATACCAGGGGGGTATTTACTAGTGATATTGTAGAACATGTACGAATCCCTTTCAATAGAAAGATTGAATTTAATGACAATTTGGTTTATCCTACACATACATGTAATGGACATCCTACTTATCTATGTAATGTCCCCAGCTTGACCCTATTGCATTAATATTGTAAATGATGTAAATATTGTTATTTAGTCATGGTGAGGAGCTCAAGGCCAAGGCCCCGCCATTGATTTATCGTTCTATGTATCGGCAATTAGAATAGATGCATAGAGTCCTTGTGCTAGCTGTGCACAATGTAAAATCGGACATCATTTAAATATGCAATTGTAATGAAAAAAACCCACCACCAGCTACGCAATGCAACAAAGAGATGGGGGCATGATCTTTACAAGGAATAGGGAGGGAAAATAACCAAACCCTTGAGCCAATGGTGTTAATCCATGTGTCAATGAGAAAGCCCATAAACCACCAACTACCCATTTTGGGTTATGGACCCAATCATTTAATTCTTCCAAGAAATTGGTTAAGGCAGTTAATGTCTTGGGATTGGAGAAGTATGGTAGTTAGATTTTTGTGCATGGGCAAGCCACCAACTTGAAAATCGTATTTTTGGCTTGCTGGTCAAGAAAAACCCCCACGAAATGCTTCCTAAGGAATTCGGAACCCATTACGTCCTTCCTCTCACGCAGATTGAGCTCACTGGAAGTTATCCTCACGTTTTTCACCATAACCCTGCATTTTTCCATGCCCAGAATGGCGTTTTTGTATTTTGCAGCAGCTAGGGAAGGAGGGACGCAATTTTTGGACGGAGGGAGAGGTCGTTTTTTCCCTTGGGGTGTTTTTCTGAAATGGGTTTCCCTCCCAGTCGATTTTCCTAGTTGCCAATTCGTTTTGAGTCTACCCACGTTTTTCTGAAGCTCAGGAAAAAAACCACTATTGGGAACTTCATTGTGAGAGCCTGTTTATCCCCTTTTCCTTGTGGAGATCATGCCCAGCTCGGGGGTGGCAGTGGTGCTGAGATATTGAGGAGCACATTGGCCTATGGTTGGGTGGAACGTTGCAGAAGCGTAGCTGGTTGCTTGGGACTTCTTCATTAAGATAAGTATCCTCTTGTGTTAATATTTGCAATTATCATTTGATGAATATTATGAATGTATGTGGATGTGTTAAACGAATTTACTTCCGCTGTGTTTTCAAATGGTTATGCATTTGCATATGTTCATCTTCTGTTAAATTGAATGTTTCTTTATAATGTATGGGGATGGATGCCCGGTTTAACCTCACGATCCTCTCCATCTAGCTAGTAGGATGGGAGGGGACATGACAATCTATGTCATAATAACTTATCCATCACTATTTATGGTCAGGATCAAGTACAGAACTTAACCATTCCACCACAAAGTTTGCTTTTGGTTCAGAATGATCAATATGTGGAATCATAACAAATTATTGCTGAAGTTCGTGCTAGAATATCTTCCTTCAAGGAAAAAGTTCGCAAAAATATATATTCTAACCTAGAAGGAGAAATGCACTGGAGTACCAATGTGTGTCATGCACTTGAATATGTACACGGTAATGTTCATCCTATACTCAGGATGGGTTATCTATGGATATTATCGGGAGGTATATACGGATCCAGTGTAGTACCCTTTCGATTTCATAAGCATCAGGACCAACTAGATGTTCAACCTTTTGTTTCCAAACATCAATCACTTTCTGATTCTTACGTGGATCAAGTTGAACATAGATCAGGTGATTCAAACTGCTATGGGAAGAAAGAACAAATCATCAGTTATTCAGAAACTAATCAGACCATATCCAATGAGCATCGAGACTCTATTTATGTCACATTTTCCCCTAGAATTACAATATTAAGGGGAAAAAGCAAATGAATTGATTCATCATCCCATTGGAGTGTGATAAAGAATGGGGAAAAAGAATAATACCTTGTACTGATGCGATTCTTAGAATACCAAAAAGTGGTATTCTATAGAGAAATTCCATTTTTGGATATTATAATGTAGAATATGAAATACCTGATGGGCCGGATATGGCAACACCCTTTTCCCTTTATTTATCGAGGGAAGGAGACAACTTTCGTATTCAAGTTAGCAATTCTATTTCATACGAAGATAGTGAATGAATCCATGTAATGAGTGACACAAGTATTCCATTAGTTCGAACTTGTCTAGGATTTGATTGGGAACAAATAGATTCTATAGAATCTGGGGCTTATGCTTCTCTTACTTCAGTAAGAACAAATAAGATCGTTAGCAATATGATTCAAATTAGCTTGATTAAATACCCCCCTTTTTCCATGGGGAGAAGGGACAATAAAGCAAGTTCAAATTTTATGTTCCATAACAAATTGGACTACACTAATCTTGTCTCTTCCAATGGGGAGAGTCCATTAATTAGTAAGTATCAAGGAACTATTTGTTCATTTTCTAATGGGGAAGAAGACAGTGCATCCTTTATGGTTCGACTCATTCTATTCAATGATTCAAAATGTAATGATATGGTAAATAAATCAAATAGAGAGGATCCTATGAGAAAAATCATTGAATTTTTGGGTCTCTTGGGTCATTTACATAGTATCCCCAACCATTTTCCATCCTCCCATTTTCTAACTTATAAAAAAGTATTGTCGAATAAACATTCCATTTTCCACAATTCTTTCAATACTTTCCAAGTACCTAAATACTATTTCATGGACGAAAATACGAAAAAAAATTATTTCGATCCGTGCAGGAACATCATTTCCAATTTCTTGGGTCCAAATTGGTGCTCTTTCTCATCTGAATTCTGCACAAAAACATTTCCAGTAGTTAGTCCTAGACAATTTATTCCTGAAAGTGTATGTATATCTGAGGATGAACCACTCCCCGAATTTGGTCAAATAATAGCAGTTGATGAGGAATCTTTAGTCATTAGATAAGCTAAACCCTATTTGGCTACTTGAAAAGTGACTGTTCATGGTCATTATGGAGAACTTCTTGACAAAGGAGATACATTGATAACATTGATACAAAGGAGTATCTTTGTGTGACTTATTTGAGATTTCAAGCTTAATTCAAGTAGAAGAAGAGTAGTGATGTTATTGAGAAAGAGATGATTATAGAAATAAAGATGGGGCGACAGATGACAAGTTAAAGAAGCCAAGATGATCATTGAAGCAGCAAGTAGAAAAACATTAGTGTTGTAACTGAGGAAGAGGTGATTATAGAAATAAAAGGGTGGTTGTTGATCAGTTAAAGGAGCTAAGTAGAAGAGGAAAAGGCATTGGAATTGAGAAAAAAGGGTAGTCTAAACAATCAATGATTTTGATTTTTCTAGCAATCATTGATGTAATAATTTTTTCCTTATTTAAAATTTTAATAATTTTTATTAGACCTCTTTTAGGATTTTTAATATTTTTTTCATCTCCCTTTTATTTAGTCTTGTAATACTCTTAAGTTTCATGGTTACCTTCCATTAATTATAGAGAAGTGATTAATTAAAAAATTGATTAAAAAATTTCATCCTAATCAAAATATACTCAAAATTTTACTTTTTCCCTTACTCAAAATTTCAATAATTTTTATTAGACATGTTTTTCGATTTTTAATATTTTTTCCAATCTCTCTTTTATTTATTGAAGGTTCTATGGTAAACATTGTTTTATTTTATGTTTGTTTTTCCTTTTCTTTTTCTATTTTTCTTATTCATTTTTATTTTCAATATTTATCAATTTTATATCCCTCTACCATTTCTAAAAGAATGTGGACTATATATTTTTATAACCATCTCTATACATATTTTTATAATCCTAAAGAGGTCTAATAAAAATGATATAGTCCACATCAAATCTATATTCAAAATTTTACCTTAGGATGAAATTTTTTAATCACTTTTATATAATCACTTCTCTATAATTAATGGAAGGTAAACATGAAACTTAAGAGTATTAAGAGACTTGAAGTGAGAGGATTAAGAGATTTGAATGGACTGAAAGGTCCACGAAAATTAACCTTGATACCATTAAGAGGGATATTCCTTATATTTTGGGCTAAATTCTCTTTCTATAATTTTTATATATAAATTATTTTTATAATATTTTATTTTAATGTTAATATCCTCTCTTTTATTTTAATTCTAATGTCCTCTATCTTCATCCCTTTGCTTACTTTCAATACTAACACTTACTACTCTACTGAGCTCTCTAACTGCTGCAGTGTTCACTTTAAATGTTCTCTATAATTTATGGAAGATAACTATGAAATCTAACGTCCTCTCTATAATTATACATAAAAATTATTTTTATAACCTTTTATTTTAATGTAAGGTCCTCTATCTTCATCCCTTGCTTACTTCCAATGCTAACATTTACAACTCTTTGCTACAGTGTTCACTTTAGATGTAGGAAAATACTTTGTTTTATTTTGACGGGAATAAATCCCTTGCTTACTTCCAATGCTAACACTTACAACTCTTTGCTACAATGTTCACTTTAGATGTAGGAAAATACTTTGTTTTATTTTGATGGGAATATATTATTTATATGTATTCTTAAAAGCAAAGGTATCAATATTCTACATTGCATTTAACTTTACGCATATCTAAGGGCAGGCAATGTCTATGTTATGGATTTACCACATGTTTGTTAAGTTGGGATTGGTTAACTATATTTGGTACACCATTAAAAAAATTAGGAGGTGTTTATTCCATGTAGGCAGATTTTTGTGTACATGATGATGTAATTGTACATCAAATTATGAGATTGTGTATATGATGATGTAAATGTACATAAAAGAATTTACAAACTAAATTTTTGCACATATTTGGTTGAAGGCCATACACATATGATAATAAATCTTAATAGCTTAATGAATCGCTTTCAATAAATAAATTAAAAAAAAAGAAATTAATCATGGAAAACATTATTGATTAAAATCTCAAAGTGTTTGTCAATTGAGTGTAGATCAGGTGGTTGGGAGGAATGTTGTTATCCTCCCCACCCGGGTTCAAATCTTGCTTTGTGACACTTGCTCCTTGGGAGCCGACTTTCTATGTAATGATTGTAAATTTGGCCATACCTTGATTCTTTCAGAATAACAGGTGTTGGCATTTTCCTTGGAAAAAAAAAATCTCAAAGTGCTCATCACTCAATGAAAGAACTAAAATTGCGAGCTCACTTAGCTTTCACGTTCCAAGTAAGAAAATAAGACCAAAACCTGAAGAGTTCTAGGGAAGGTGTTGTATAGGTAGTGTCACTAAAGTGCCTGTGATGAATGTCAAATACAAGATCTAGGTCATTTGATTAAACAAGTCGGATTGCAAAAAACTGTTTTTGGCAACCTATTGAGCTCAAACAAAACATTTTTAAACAAATATCAAGAATTTCAGTCGAGAGGCCTCATTTTCACTGCGCCTATTTGTAGAAGCAATTGTATGGACATTTGGAAGACATGTTCTTGCAAGACCTTAGCTTCGAGTGATGTCAACAAACTGACCAAGTGCATCATGAAATTTTTCTAATATAGATACAGGGAGAATTATAATTGAATGGTCTGCTCCTGTCACCTGCAGCCAAATTCAACCCAATAGTCAGAATAGAAGTCAATACTACTACATAGAAGTGAGAAAAAGATTTCAGTTCTTGAATCATGTTTTCAGTCAAATTTGGATGATAATGGGCAATGCACATCATTGTAGCCAAAACTTGTCTTCTTTATAAAAATATTGAGCACTCAAATTGGAAAACTGAGTTGTTATAACTTAGGTAGGAAATGAAGATAGCACAACGTTCCTCCCAAGATTAGCATGGAGCTCCAATTTGCATCAAAATATGTGATATTATCATATTACCATTGAGGAGATAATACTATATGTCCCAATTCCCCAAAAGTGCATAGAATCATGCAATCCAATACCCTGACATAGGCCAATGTTGAATGTAAGATTTAAGTTTGTAATATGTGCTATATAGATCATTAGTCTTTCACTGAGTTGGAACTGGGATGGAAGCCATGCCATACTATTAGAAGATCCATGGTTTGGAGACCTAATTATTCCCCAAATTATCATGTGATTCGGTGGAATTGCAACAGAAGATCCTGTATGAGATTTTGAATGCCCTGCTCTAATGGTTTTAAATAGCTGCTTCTGAACTATTTGTACACAAGATAAAGGGATTCAATGCAGGAATTGTAGAATCAACTGACAGTTTTGACCAAATCCATTGTTTAAAGTTTTAATGTAGCTTTATGGATGGCCAAGTAGGAACACCATGGAAACATATAATGGAAGTAGAAAACTAAGGCTAACCTATCAAAAAAAGAGAGATACAATCCAAGACCTGAAATATGGCTATTTTAACATCGATTAGCTTGCGATTACCGTGATCCCTTGTAGGGCATTGTAGGGCATTACTGACATTCCAAACACAACAACTGTATCAAGAATTAAATACAGAATTAATGTAACATAATGGGGACCCATAATCGTTCTAGAAATTCAATTTATCAAGACAAGAGTACAGAAATCTGAAATAATTAGCAACTACTTAATGATTGGGTACAATATCAATAGGACATTGTAAATATATATAGAGTACAGAAATCTGAAATAATTAGCAACTACTTAATGATTGGGTACAATATCAATAGGACATTGTAAATATATATAGAATTCAATACATACCTCTTAACTCCTGAGGAATTGACCCCTGGAGTTGCTCCCTTGACCCCTTGCTCCCTGGAACAAAGAAAAAACGTTTCCGCTCAACCCTATAACTTTTTCCATCACTACTCCACCAGCATCTACGGTAGATAAGCCCATGGCTCTGTCATCCATGGCACCATCCACAGAAGTTTCTTGATCACTCTCACTTGATATGAAACCAGGCCCAACTGCATCTGGAAATGCTCATAGGTGCTCAGATGGCCCGGAAGCTTGTTGCCCCATCAAAAACAAGCAAAAGCACAAGGACATCAACTGACCAGCATAATAAAAGGGCCAGTTCGAGAAAATACAAGTCCCTATATCCCCTCTGAAATAGGCCCAAGGGATATAAATCTGGGCAATTCTCACTTAAAAACCAAAGTTAAAATAACAGAAAAGAAATTAGGGCTCCCCCAAATGCTGATAAGTGGGGAGTTGCTCGGAGCATGAAATCAACAAGAAAGAAGCCTCATGCATATAATGTTTATGGTTGGCCAACCTTACCACTGGGGAGGTAATCTCGGAGATCAACCAAGATGGGGCGTAGAGCAGAGAGGTGGTAACAAGGTGGGGCATTGATCCACTCAATGTGAAAAATCTTGTACCCCTAATTTTTTTTTGAGATGCCATCTCCCTCCTCTCACATAATCTCTTGACCATCTTCAGAAAACGGAACGAAGAACCTCTGAGATTCTTTCTCTTCAGTGGTTTGTGAATGCTCGCATGGTTCTATGAGTAGAGAGGTCTCGGGTAGAACCACTAACTCCAGCAACCTAAAAATGAACCAAAACATAACAATGAGCCACAACAGGAATTTAACTTGGATACTGATAAATAAATCCGAACCAAGTGAAAACCAAAACTTTGACAACAAATTAGTCGCTAATCTGGAAAAATTTAACCCTAATAAAACAAGTCAGGCCACATACCCCAAACAATCAGGCATAATAAATTCGAAACCCTGATGTGCAATAAAGGGGCAGAAAAAATGACTTACAATATCCGTTGGTTGAACCTCCATATTCAAGTGGTTATCCTTCAAGGTTTTGATGGAAATCGTCATCTTGACGCCCGAATTCAGGTCTCTACAAGCCCTCTGAAATGCAAAATCCCTCCGCACAACAAGCAAAACAATAATTTCAGGACTGAAATGGACGACAGAGCTTCAAGCCATGGGCTGCACTAGAAGTGGTTGCCGCTAGAATTCAATTTCTACAGGCCTGTGAAATGCCAAAACCCTCCACACAGTAGGCATAAGAGCCTGAGCTTAAAAAGTATGTACGTTCAGGCCATCGGAGGGCAGAGAAGCGGAGTCAACCGTTGACTCCGCTTCTCTGCCATCTGATAACGAGAATTTCGGCAAATAGAGACTTCAGGAAGGAACACGTTAGCAGACACGGTTCTGTACACTCGTGACAGTTGTCTTTTTCGAACAAATAAACGGTGGAATTCCAACGGATGAGACCAAGATACATGGAGAAATCCGATTAGCGGGAGGAACGAAAAGCTACAGTGATTTTCAAAACGCCCTCCAGAAAAAAACGCCTATCAGCAGCGTAATTATATTTAGACGTCCATTACTTAAATGACGTCGGGCTGTTCGTTCGAAAAGTACGATTAGATTGACGAATCTACATGACGAATAGTCGTGTATATTCAATGCATTTATAGAAGTATAAATATATGGAATGTGTGCAAGCAAAACAAATATTTATTCAATGAAACCTTTAGACCATATACTATGCCGTATCGGGAAGAAAAGTGAAAAGTAAAAGAGTAGAAATCAATGGGGAGTACTCCAAAGAAGAAAACCCTGAAACGAAAAGGTGAGGAAATTAGCAACGAGTCCGAAGCAGTGCCAATGGAGGAGAATGACATACCAACATTTGCTGATCAAATTATTAACGAGTCGGATGCAGAGCCAATGGAGGATAATGAGACACCAACAGAAGAAGTTAGTAACGAATCAGAAACAGTGCCAATGGAGGAGAATGACATACCAACATTTGCTGATCAAATTATTAACGAGTCGGATGCAGAGCCAATGGAGGACAATGAGACAGCATCAACAGCTAATAAAAGCAGTACGTGTAACATCATTCAACTTTAATACATTTTTTTTCATGGAAATGTCAGTCCTCTTATTTATTTAAGATTGGAATCAAGGACCAACCAATTTTGAACCTAACGGAAACATTGTTCACCCCCACCGGTTCACCTGTCTCATTGCGGCTAACTCCATTACATTCTTTTAATACCTGTAACATCATTCAATTCCAATACATTCTTTTAATCGATTGCTTTGTTTGCTTTTGATTTTTCTCAGTAGTTGGCCGCCTGTGCGAAGACATGGTGATGGGTGAAGTGATGCCTCTAATACCATGGTATAACCGGCCGATCATATATCGATGGTGTGCTAATGCAATGACACACTCTTTCCCATATTATGCCCGTCTCCAAAACCCCAGTATTCTTTCCAACTGCCTCGTTTTATACCACCCTTTGGTAGGGTCGATATTCCCTGACTATGAAAGACTCTGCCTCTGGGTTTATAGCGAAAACGAAGGCACTCTGTTGAATCTTCCGGTACCTTCTATAACTGCAGATTTAGGTTTTAATGCAAAATTTGTGCGCGATGACAATGGTGAGCGTATATATTGCATCACTCCGAACAATGAAAACGGTAAAAAAATGTACGATGTGAGAGTGGTCGATTTAAGAGAAGGAAACTTTCAGTGGAAGAAACTCCTGCCGTTGCCTGCCTGGGAGGGGCATTCTGTGTTGAGCTGTGCTTCCTTTGACAACGGCGGGTGTTGTACTACTTATCATATTCTATGGACCAAAAGTCGCAACAACGATCTCGAGGACGATGGCGAGGAAGAGGACGACGGAGTGGATGAGGATTCTTATAATGTGTGGACGCTCAACACAAGAAATGATATAACTGAATTGCAATCTCAATGGCAGCCTGAACTGGGTGCCAGTGCTGATATAATCAACAAATCAATTGAAGCTGCTTTTGGTTTGGGAGAGGAGGCCCCGATATATCTTGAGATTAACATACCGACCGCTACTGGAGCTCATTCTCCGAAAGCTCTTTACAAACTGTGTGAGGACCGCCATTATCGTACACATTACAGCGCCACTTTGGAAGAACCTCAATTTTTGTTGATGCAGTATCATGGTGACGGGCATAATGAGCCTATAAGTTGTATTTTGTATTATATACGTGCTTGTGTAGGGATTGGGTTTCGTGGGTTTCGTCACGTGAAGTTGTACAAGGTTAAGTTGGATGATCAGAACAGCAGGAGGTTAGAAGATGATGAGGACCGCACGAGTCTGGAAGAAAAGACGGAATGGGATGTATTTTGCGATACCTGGAGCCAGACTCTTAGAGAAGACGAGGATACTACGGCAACAAAGGTTTTGTGGAAAAGATTTCCGGAATGGGAGATGAGGACGTTCATCATTGATGAGGATGTGGATAACGAGGCCATCAGGCCAGCACCAAGGGGCCCTCTCTACGTGTATAATTTAAAGACAGATTTATGGGATTCGTAATTTTTGCCTTTTGATAAAGCTAAATTTCAGTTGGTCGTTAAAAAAACAAATCGATGAAAATTCTCTTTTCGATAACTTTTCATAACTTAATGACTTTTGATATAGAGTCAATTAAATATTTATTTCCCAACGTTTTGTTGTTCATTATACATATCTAAAAAATTGTTTACACGAAGCATTACTATATTATCCAAAGAAGAATGAGCGTATATAGCTTGAACTTTTTAAACATAATAACGTTTTAATACTTTTAGCTAGAAATTGTTTAACCAACTTATCAAAAGGGTATTTTAACTTTATATTAGTATTACTATTTGTAAAGGATTAGAGAAATCTTCAATTCTCAAATAATGATGTAAAAGTGGTGATAATGTTGGGACATGCAAGCGGTGCTAAGATTTATGGTGTTAGTGCAAAAGTGGTTTTTATAACAAAATTGATTTTGGTGTTAAAGCAATATATGCTATATGGTGCAAACCACCAAAACCGATCTTAAGTGGATTGAGATTTTGTGGTACAAAATAGTAAACCCAATTCAGCATGAATTGAGACTTTGTGGTGCAAAAACACCAAAATTATTGTTATTGTTATTATTTAATATACACAAAATTGTATAAGGCGCAAAGCAACATAAAATAACCAGTGGTGCAAAAGACCATAAAATAATAAATGGTGCAAAAGAAATATAAATTACATAATACATATGTGTGTGTGTTTTATATTTTTTTTGCAATATATATATATATTAACAAGGATAAAAGATGTGTATTAAAACATTTTCTTATAGTTTATTTGGTTTAAACTATTTGATATAAGTTAACCAAATTATGTGAATGTTGCAATTTGACGTACCATATGACAATCATTGCAATCCAACATTACCCTTGGGGAAGTTCCCAATTTGACATAATCATTGACGACTCTATATGATAATCTCACATAAACTAAACAAGGTTATTGTCCCAATGTGACAGTTATATGTTTCACCTCTAGTTGTTGCAGTGTAACATAATAGCAAAGTCATTCTCTTTGTGTCACATTAAAAAATTATCTAACCATAGTCATTCGCTAAAGTCGTCATGTTAAAGCTAACCTTTTAATGTCAACCATGGTCATCCCTCTTATTATCACAATGTGGCATAACCCTTTTTTAATGTTGCAATGTGACATAGTCATGTTTAAGAATGTAACAATTTGACCTAAGTCAATAGAAATGAACTATTCTAGTGTGATGTAACCATAAACTAATATTGCAATCTAGTAAAATGACCAACAACTATGGTTAAAACCATGGTCATCATACATTTTAAACCATATTCTACCATACTCAAACATGGTCACCCATAGTCAAACATGATCAACATCGCCAAGCATAGTCAACCATGGCTACCTAAAGTCAATCATAGAAACCCATGTGATAACTAAGGTCTATGATTGTCAACCATAATCAAGCATGCTTAATGAGATTAAAACACTGCCACACATAATCAAACATGAAAAACCATGGTCAATGAAAGTAATCCATCGTCAACCAAAGTAAACCATACTCAGAAATAATCGACCATGGTCAAACATGTTTAACTAGAGTCGAACACAACCACTATTCAACATTGCATTGTGAATCATATCACAACATCATGCACCCAATCATGGATGTCAATATTTCATATAAGTCAACCAATGCTAACGTCACACTATGATATAATATATGGCAACCATTGCAATCCATCATCTATCATCTGAAACGATACAATTTGACTTAATCGTTTAGGATTGTAGTAATTTGACATAAATCAAACCATGTTAATGTGTTAATGCGGCATAGCCATTTGTTCAAAATCTCATTGTTGCAATGCAATAAAACATTAAAGTCTTCATCCTTGTGTCACATTAAATGCAATGTTATTTACATTAATGACTTTAATAATATGATTAATAAAATTAATCATTAGTACCATCAATAACAATAATCGTACATTATTGGTTGACTATAATTACTAATAATTAATTAACTAATAAATAGCACAATATGTTGTCCTTTGCATCACTTCTAATGAATAATTAGCCTCGTGGGGTAGTTAAGTTGGTTGGAGCTTCCATGGCCAAGCCAACAGTAGGTCAAGGTCGAGGGTTAAATTATTTAGGTTCTCTAGGCTTAGGCTCCCAAAACCGATGCTGGCACGGTGAGGCCCCTATGGGTGGGCCCCTTGGAATTAGGGGTTTGTTATAGTCTTGGAATGATTACAAGACATTTTCCAAGTTCAATGGAATTGTGTTATTGATATGAATCATATTCTCTCATTGTAATATCCCAAATTTTGGACTAACAATTTTTGTTGTTATATTGGGCCACTGCCTGAGCACCTATGTTTATTTTGAGTATTCGGCATGAGCCATAGCACCTATGATTCATTATTATATATATATATACATCGACATATCGGGCATGGACCCTGACTGACTTCTTTATTTGAGTATATACTTGGCGAGGAGGCCCCAATATTTTAATGATGTTCTTCTTATTTGATATGGGTACAAACCCTAGTATACTGAGATAATCTTTTGTTATTTACTCTGCAGAGTTATGACTTTTACATGATTTGACTTATGAGTGTGTTGAGTGTGGACTCAGAAACACACATATAACCTATGTACTGGGCATAAGCCCAAATGTACCTAGAAGAATGTTTATTGTACTGGGAGTAAGCCATGAGGTACATTGAGTGTTTGGAAAAACCTGGAGCACTCCAAGCTTGATAAAAAAATACCAGATCTGAGGAAACATAAATATTCTAGTTGTGCCTCACAACCACATTCTAGCACTAGTGTTGAGCAGGGGCTCTAGAATTGAACTAGAGTAACGCCCATGTGAGAGTGTTGAGTTAAAAGGATTTGAAGAGCACTTGGGGTTACTGAGTCTCAAAGTGTTGAGTTGGAAAGACTCTGAAGAAAACTTTTATCACATTTATTTAAGTTGATTAAATGATTCATCTTTTTTTTTATCAATCATCACCTACTACGGGACTACCATTTTAAACGAGGGAATCCGACATGCAAAGAGAGAGACTAGAGGTACCTAACCAAGCTGACCGAGACCTTCCAAAGAATTGGACCTTGTCCTTAAAAGTTAAAGAGAAAAGAAGTGTCATGTGATGACACATAACTAAATAAAAGATAATTACCATTAGTCTTTTATGACTAACATGTATAAAGGCTTCAAGGATAATATTATTATTAAGAGCTTTAATAATAATGATGCCATTATTTAATTATGGAATATAATTAGTATATATGATTTATTCATTATTTAATAATATAAATGGTGTATTAATAGTTAAGTGAAATACAATTATTGTTAGAATAATTATTGTTAGTATAATTGTTGTTATTATAATTATTGTTATTATAATTATTATTGAGAGCATAAATCAAAATCACTTATAGTTAAATAGTTGGAAAAGTCCTAGTTCAAGAGGACTAGATATTTAATTAAATAATATATTTTATTTATTAATTATTTAATTTAAAGAAACTAATTAATTCAACAATCCTAATTAAAAAGACTTCCCTACTTAAAGAGGGAAGATCCCACGTTAAGGAGCTATCATTCTTGGTCATTATCATTCTCTTATGGTAATCCAAGAAGAGTATTCCGCTCCAAGAAACTGAAGCAACCTTACTTAATAATTCTCAGATCTGAACCAAGAGTAGGACCTAGGGCCTCCACCTCTCATTGCATGTTGGAACCAAGCTCGGGGTGATCCAAATAGAACTAGAACGGTTCAAGGGTCAAGGTTGGGAGGAACATGGTAGCCCCAAAGTCATTTTAACAAGTCAGCTGAGCTGAGAGGGGTCTACACTAATTATTGTTTGAGTGTGCAGGTTACTTCAGGAAGGGAGTAAGCTACAAAGTAACCAGGTATGAAATGTGAATCTTCCATTTCAAGTTATAATAGAGGTTAGATAAGTAACACAGGATGCTGCCCCAGCATCATTTGGCCTTGTTTTTCTTTCATCCTAAATCGTTTAAATATAGACTTTCTGATAGAAACAAAAAAAGGGAATTGCTGTAAGCCAGGATTACGCTAACTTAGAAGCTAGGATCAGAATAATGTCTAGCAGGTCTAGCCAAGCTATCATGTGCTAGACATCCTAGCAAAACCATAACCTAGAAATATGTTCTTAATATTTAGATACACCTAGATCGCTCCATTTAGAGCAGCATTATTAAATTTATATATATATCCTCTCCATTCTGAAACAGTGTTTGAAATTACGTTTTCCATAATCTGTGTATAGCTAAGATAAGATTGATGTTCGCATTATTAATTTCATAAATTGTCTCAACTAAAGTCATCTTTCAAATTTACAACATCAACATATCACAAATCTAGCTAGGAATATGTTTGAAACTACTAACCCTTTCAGGAAAATGAATACAAACTTTGAATTAAAAGTACCAAATAGTGAAGGCATGTACAACATATTCTTTCTCAAAGCTTTCCCATATTAAAAAAGTTAATCATCCACTACCACGAAAGCACCACAGAAGTTTTCTAAAGGTCGATTATTACCAACAGTCAACTCATCACAAGGAATTAAATGCACCTTCCAGGCATTACAATTTATAAACTTAGTATCAGACATTTTCATTCTGGCAACGTAAACTTTGGAAAAGAAACTCAACGATTATCATTTCAGAAATCAAATAGTCAACAACATACAAAATCGTTAACATATCATGCTATGGGTCAAGGGATCAAACCCCATCCAAAGCTCTACTATCTTACTAGATGCCACTTGTATAGAAAACGTACAACAACCCACACCCTCTCAAAGGTCAATTGAAACAGTAGCTAGGGCTACGAATCTTAATTAAAACACAGAAGGGTTACACAACATTCTTCAAAACAACTTTACACGATAACATAGAGAGAAATGTTATTCACAAACGATTGTACAGAGATGGATTCCCACCACCATTGCATTTGAGACCCTTTTGTTTTCTACCTACTTCAAATAACCAGAAATGTAGCAGTAAAGACCCAAATATTAGATCATGGCAGGCGTATTATTTTAGCCTCAAGGTTACGATTCATGCTATCAAAACAGTCATAATGACAACCAACATCTTTCGAAAAACCCTTGATACAGACAACATTCATATGAATTAAAAACACAGAGATTAAATAGGGTACCAAACCCTTATAAATATTACACAGAAGGACATCCCAGACATCCCAGGGCCCATACAAATACATTTCGCAAACATAGGTTTCTAATGTAAACCCAGTTCATTTTGGGCATTATTGCCAACATCGAGAGTTCAACAAAAATCAGACATACAGCCAGATAGTCAAAACCTCACACTAAAACTCTCTAGGCCCTGCAAATGACAATAAATACATATTTTCACAACAGTCCAGCCAAATGGTGACTTCCAGGAACATGAAATTTGTCGCAATGAACCCAATCAAGTTCGCAAGTTCCTCATAGCAAACACAAGACACTCCACAGAGGAAAGAGGAGGAGTTAATGTGGACTCTGGACTTACTAGTTGCCAATGCCTCCAAGTATAAAGTCTTGATCATCAACCAATACCCAAGCAGACGAAGGGGACCAAACCACTTACCTGTCAAGCAAGTAAAACATTCAGTCATAAACTATTTCATTATACATTGATAGAGACGATAATGACAGAGGTATCCAACATACAGACAGAGGCAAAATGAACTCTAAGAATTGAAACCCTCGATGGTGTAGTACCCAAGACCAAACCCCTATCTTAGCTGGCAGACGTTGGCATGTGTATTCGTAGGGTCGCTTTAAATGCCACCACCAACCCAAAACATTCAATACAAGTCGTGAATATCTATAGTGATGAAGGCATTCACAACCAAGAAGTAATTAAAATGCAAGGGTGTTACATAGAGCCCAAGTATTGTGTAAAGTCAACAAGTAATGGCAAGGTCATTATGTTATGAAAGCTCAACAAGGACTTCCAAACTTCCAACAAAGCATCTCGAAGTGACAACCACCACACATTATAAACAATAGTATTAATTAAGTACAAAAAATTGCAAAGTGGACACCATAAGTAGGATCCTCCGTAAGTAGACCTACAAACCAGGAAAAGAAGTGGATGCATTAGTGAAAGTGCTAAGTAAGACAAGAGTCTCCATTTACTTACCCCTACCTCTCGGCAGCTCTGTCAGGGTACCTTTCCCTTTGAAAAGACCAAGCATCACACAATGGGCCTCAACCGCCACCAATGAAGGTCCATTCCACTTGAATTACCAGATAGATTTTAATACATATGCATGCAAACCCTTATAACCATAAGAAGGAGATTCCCATCATTACATTCAATACATTCGTACACATGCGATAGTTCATACATCTATTTAAAATAAGCACTTTCGCAAAAGCTGTAGAGTTTATAATTAGCAAACCATGACACTTATAAATTGAGACACTTCAAAGAGTAGAAATCAAATACCAGTATGGTAGGTACTTATCAGTGTTGAAGTTAATTTATTATTCCTCACCTCTTTAACAATTTAATTTAGTATCGGAAAATTTTCAAATTTTTTTGCTACTTTTAGGGACATTACAAGTGGTATTGAAGGAAATTTTTAGCGATGAAATTTAGCCAAATGGCTATTTTTTGGCCTTTTTTCAAAATATAAATTCGCTATTTAGTGATTTTTAGTCTCTAATAACACCTATATTTACATAAAATATGTTTTTTTATCATAATATTCGCCAAAATTTACAAGTTTTAGTAGTAAATTGTATGTCTCATATTTAATATTTGCCTACCAATCTATATATATGTTTTTTCCAATCCAAAATAATCGCCTAGAATACTACACTTAAGTATACTTTTATAATCCTTAAAAAATACCCTGGTGGTATCAGAGCCCAGTTACAAAACTAAGTGACCTATTCGGCTCATTACAAACATCTATTGTAGATACACAGTAAACAAAAAATTACATTTAAATTTTATTTTGTTTTATGTGAAAATAAACTAACATGATTTTCTGCTCTTTATACTTATATAACATTTTAGCTACAGTCACTGTCTGAAAATGAATGCAGAAGGGGGCAACAACATACATGGAAATCTGAACTCTCCACCACGAGAGCAAGCAATTGTGGTGGAACTCAACTTGGATTTAATGAAATCCATGCAGCATCTACAGGCCGAATTCCAAAGTTTCCGAGACGAAAACATGTAAGAAAGAAGAGAGCAGCAGACCATAAATGAGGCACTGCTTCAGACTTTAACAAAGGAAAAACCTCACGGACAGCCCACACTCTCAGTCAACACTTTTAAAAAGGGAAACAATCACACAAAAAGGATTGCTAGCCCTAAAGGAGAAGAGCAGGGAGAACACATACCTGAATCAATGGAAGAAGACTGTAAGAGCTCTTCCAACGATAAAGGTTCGCCACCTCCTTGCAAGAAAAGGAGAAAAAGTGACGACAGTCTGCAAGGGGAATTCCGAAAGATAAAAGCCCCAACATATGACGAAGAAATTAACTCTGGGAAAAAGGATGAGGAGTGGATTATAGGGATGAATGAATACTTTAAATTTCACAATTACTCCACTGAAATGAAAGCCCGACTTGTTAGGATATTCCTATACTCCATCCTAGTCCTACTAGCATTTTCATCCTTTGCATTTTTAGTTATGCATGCACTTTAAATAGGGTTTGCATTCATTATTTAGGGTTTACATGCATTTGCATGCATCCCAGTCATCAGTCCCAGCATCTAGCCCTCAGTTAGCTAGCCCCCAGAGCTTCTTTCCAATCAGTTTTATCCCTCCTAGAGCTTAGTGCGCCTTCCTTTCATCTACCAGTTGAGAAAGGTGCCCTTCCTTACCTACCATTCAGTTATCTTCAGTTCTTTCCTTGATTTAAGGCTAGAATGACTCTCAACTGACTGTATCAATATGATGGACCTCCAGTGAGACTTGACTGCCCATTCTAACTCCAGTTAGCTCCTCATGTGCCCTCCGCTGAGCCTCCTTCATTCAGTTAGTGTCTCCATTTGCCAGTTACAATCAGTTACACCTACCACACTTAGTTAGAATCAATTTAACTGATGGTTGACAGTTACTTGTGCATTGATGACTCCACCGATGATGAGATAGACTACTAGTTGTGCTCCGATGACACTCCAGTGATCTTTTGATCACTCCATGAAGGCTAATTCGAATTGTCACCTTGGCATTCAAATCCTCATGCATTGTACTACTTATTTGTCCATATTGTGATTAATTAATTAGTGTGTGTTAAGTTATTTTGCTTCTATCCGAGTTCTACTGTATTATTATTCTGTTGCTCATTACAATGCATTGACCACTCTTCTTCTATCTTCCTACTTAATCATAATTACTCTTGTGAGGTATACATCATCTCTTAGATCTGCTGTGAGGATTTTTATATGACTAGCCATATACAACCTGAATGGTAAAGATTCCAGATGGTGGCAGGACTTGAAACACACCAAAGGACAAGAACTGAGAGACATAACCTGGGATACTTTCAGTAGAATATTCTAGGACAAGTATATGTCTAAAATATTCTTTGACAATAAAATAAAAGAATTCCATGAGTTAAAAATGGGCTCCCTAACTATGGAAGCATTCATAAACCGATTCTTACACTTGCTGCACTATATGCCTTACATTAAAGATGAGAAGGTAAAGATTCAACAGTTCTTGGGAGGGCTGCCACCAAAATTTAGAGAAAAGATAGAGTTTGACATGCCCAAAACCCTTGATATAACCTTACATAAAGCAAGGATGTGTTATGATCATGGACAGCCAAGGAATGACAACAACAACAAAAATAGAGATAGGTTCAGAACCTTCTCGGACAACCGCAGACTGAATTTTAGACCTCCACCTTATCGAAAAGATAACAACAGTTTTCCGCCCAATAGAGGCTTCAACCAACCTCAAGCACAACCAAATGCACCCCCACCACCTGTCAACAAGCTAGTTTTCAACAAAGGGACAAAAGCTGTCCCACCAACTGTTTCTTGTTGGAAATGCCAAGGGCCACACTACTATAGAGACTGCCCCAGCAAAACAGATGGATTTTTACACAATGTCTAGGCAGAACCTACCGTAGGAGACACGGAAAAGACACCAAGGATTTATGCCGCTCTCGACGGTTGGCAGGAAGATCACCAAGCCACGATGGTGGAAATAGAGGGTAATATTGTTGCACGAAATTGAAAGTAGTCAGTTCTCCCCGGTGTATCGTGACAAGGGACTAATCGCCTCTCGTGGAGCCTTGAAATCTGGAGGTGGTGAGTTTACCAATCACTTGCGGGTTTCGGTGTAACGACAGCCGTACTACCATCAATTGGTATCAGAGCTAGAGGTCATGAGTTCGATACACACTCGGATCGCGCTGAGGGGGAGATTGCTGCACGAAATTGCAAGTAGTTAGTGCTCCCCGGTGTATCGTGACAAGGGACTAATCGCCTCTCGCGGATCCTTGAAATCTGGTGGTGGTGAGTTTACCAATCACCTGCGGGTTTTGGTGTAACGACAACTGTACTACCAACAAATATCTCTAATACTGTCGTTTCAGTTTTAATGGATCCCGGCGCTTTCCAAAGTGATAACTCCCCTAAGTTAGTGGACACTTGTAAACTGATCCGAGAACCTCATGAGAAACCATGGATGGTACAACTAGCCACCGGTACCAAACGAAAGGTCTCCGAGTTAGTTAAAAGTTGTGAGATAGATTTAAACGGATTCCAAACTAGGTTAGATTTAAACATTCTACCCCTAGGGTCATATGATGTACTCATCGGCATGGATTGGTTGGAAGAACACCATGCCCTACTAGACTGCTTTAACAAATCCTTACTCTGCAGGGATGACTAAGGGATTGAGAATACGATTCAGGGTATCCCTAAGAAAGTGTTGGTAAGATAGAGCTCCGCCTTACAGGAAAAGAAATGTATCAGAAAGGGTTGCAAACTCTTTGCCATCAATATCCAAAACATAGAAAATGATAGGGAAGAGAAGATCGAAGACTTTCCAGTCCTCATAGAATTCAAAGATGTATTTCCTGAAGAGATACCAGGATTACCACCTAAACGAGACTTAGACTTTTCCATTGAACTAACACCCGGGTTAGTACCAACTTCTAAAGTCCCGTACCGCATGAGCACACCAGAATTGGTGGAGCTCAAACTTCAGTTACAAGAACTAATTGACAAAGGGTACATCCGACCTAGTGTGTCCCCTTGGGGTGCACCGATACTCTTTGTCAAGAAGAAAGACGGCACGATGCAGATGTGCATTGATTACCACCAACTCAACAAGATGACCATTAAGAACTTCTACCCACTCCCTAGGATCAACGACTTGTTTGATCAAGTTGGAGGGGCAAAGATATTCTCAAAGATCGATTTATGATCCGGTTACCATCAGGTAAGGATCCGAGATGAGGATATCAATAAGACTTCATTTCGAACCTGTCACGACCACTACGAGTTCGTAGTGATGCGCTTTGGGTTGACGAACGCACTGGCCAACTTTATGTGCATGATGAAAAGTATCTTTAGTAAATACCTCGATAAATTCATTCTAGTCTTCATTGATGACATTCTGATCTACTCGAAGAACGAAGTAGAACATGAGGAGCACCTCCAAATCATTTTACGAATACTAAGGGAACACCAGCTTTACGCCAAGTTTAGTACGTGCGATTTCTACAAACCCTAGATTCAATACTTAGGACATATCATTTTCGAAAAGGGAATAGCCGTCGACCCCAAAAAATTCAAAGCTATTGAAGAATGACCCACACCTACTTGAGTATTCGATATAAGATCATTCTTAGTATTAGTTGGCTACTACCGAAAGTTCATTGAGAAATTTTCATAGATTGCATGTCCCATGACTGCCTTGCAGAAAAAGGAAAACAAGTTTATCTGGATGGATAAGTGCAAAGAAAGATTTCAAAAGCTGAAGCAACTACTGATTAGTGCAATGATTTTGCGTATTGTGGATCCCAATGGGGACTTCGTCATTTGCATGGATGCAATCAAGGAAGGACTTCGGGGAGTCCTTATGCAAGAAATTTTTTCCATATGCTATGAATCGAGGAAATTAAAAGAACATGATCAGAACTACCCTACTCATGACCTCGAACTAGCCGCCATCATCCATGCTCTAAAAATGTGGTGACATTATCTCATGGGAAAGAAATTCCTATTGATGACTAATAACATGAGCTTGAAATACCTTTTCGACCAACCCAACCTAAATGCCATGCAGGCCAGGTGGTTAGCCTTCCTTAATGAATACCATTTCGAACTAAAGCATATAAAAGGCAAGGAAAACAAGATTGTGAATGCCTTGAGCCCTCGAGCACATCTGCTTTACGAGGTCACAGTGAGGCAAACCGACTCAGACTTACACCACATAATTTGAACGGCATGTAAGAGTGACTGTTATTACACAAAAATCCTCTCAAAGATCCAGGAAGGAAGACTTTTCCAACAGCAGAAAGAATATAAGATAGACGAATTGGGACTACTGTGGTCAAAAAACTGACTATATGTCCCAGAGAGTGGAGACATTAGATCAAACATTCTCACTGAGTTTCACCAGAAACCCTATTCAGGGCACCCCGGATATCAAAAGATGATATCGGCCGTAAAGAAACATTACTTTTGGCCTAAGCTAAAAGCTGACATCGCAATGTTCATCGCGAAATGTCAGGAGTGCCAATTGGTCAAAGCAGAAAACCAACACCCCTTCGGATTACTTCAACCTTTACCCATTCCAGAATGGAAATGGGAGGTAATAAGTATGGACTTCATTACAGGCTTACCCAAGAGTAAGAAACTGAATGACTCCATCTTTGTAGTGGTAGACAAGCTGTCTAAAGCAACCCACTTAATATCGGTGAAATCTACCTACAAAGCAGTTCACATTACGGAAATATTCTTAAAAGAGATCTTTCGATTGCATGGGATACCCAAAGCAATCATTTCCGATCGAGACACAAAGTTCACTAGCAACTTATGGAGAGCATTGTTCTCCGGTCTGGAAACCCAGTTACAATTCAGTACCACGTACCACCCCCAGACCGATGGAAAAACAGAATGAGTAAACTAGATCCTCGAGGACATGTTGAGAATGTATGTAATTAACAACCCCACCAAGTGGGAAGAATATTTGCACCTCACAGAGTTTGCATACAAAAATGGTTATCAAACCTCGGCCAAAGTGAGTCCTTTCGAAGTACTCTACAGTAGGAAATGTCGGACCCCCATAACTTCGGACAGTCTAGTAGACAGACTTATGTTAGGACCCGACCTGTTAAAGGACTTGGAACAACTAGTCTCCAAGGTACAACTGAACTTAAAAGAAGCACAAGACTTCCAAAAGAGTTATGCAGGCAAGAAAAGAAAAGACAAGGACTACCAAGTCGGCGAACATGTGTTTCTAAAAATAAACGCAAAAGGAATCTCGTTGAACTTGGGACATTGCGGGAAACTAGCCCCAAGATTTTGTGGACCTTTTGAAATACTGGCCAAGAAAGGCCTAGTGGCTTATGAGTTGGCCTTACCAGCTCATATAAAAGTTCATAATGTTTTTCATGCTTCACTATTAAAGAAATATGTATACGATACTAAACATGTTATTGATTGGTCCTTATTACAGGTGGAGCCCGAAGAGGAGTTCACGCTAGAACCACTCCACATTCTGGACAAAAGAGAGGTCTAGCTTAGGAGGAGGACCATTACATAGCTGAAAGTGCAATGGAGGCACTTTGGACCAGATGAGGCTACTTGGGAGAATGAGGCCACCATGAAAGAGGCATACCCCGCCTTGTTTCATGACTTCATTCCTAGTCCCTAGAAACACCGGGACGGTGTTGTTCTAAGCGGGGAGGGATGTAATATCCCGAATTTTGGACTAACTATTTTGTTGTTATATTGGGCCACGGCCCCAGCACCTATGTGTATTTTGAGTAGTGGGCATGAGCCCTAGCACCTGATTCATTCTTTTATATATATACATTGACATATCGGGCATGGACCCTGACTGACTTATTTATTTGAGTATATACTGGGCGAGGAGGCCCCAATATTTTAATGATGTTCTTCTGATTTGATATGGGTACAAACCCTAATATACTCAGATGATCTTTTGTTACTTACTGTGCAGAGTTATGACTTTTACATGATTTGACTTATGAGTGTGTTGAGCGTGGACTCAAAAACACACATATAACCTACGTGCTGGGCATAAGCCTCGAAGTACCTAGAAGAATGTTTATTGTACTGGGAGTAATCCCTAAGGTACATTGAGTGTTGGGAAAAACCTTGGAGCACTCCAACCTTGATAAACAAATACCGGATCCGAGGAAACATAAATATTCTAGATGTGCCCCACAACCACATTCTAGCACTAGTGTTGAGCAGGGGCTCTGGAATTGCACTAGAGTAATGCCCATGTGAGACTGTTGAGTTAAAAGGCTCTGAAGAGCACTTGGGGTTACTGAGTCTCAAAGTGTTGAGTCGGAAAGACTCTGAAGAGCACTTTTATCACATTTATTTAAGTTGATTAAATGATTCATCTTTTTTTATCCATCATCACCTACTGCGGGACTACCATGTTAAATGAGGGAATCCGACATGCAAAGAGAGAGACTAGAGGTACCTAACCAAGCTGACTGAGACCTTCCAAGGAATTGGACCTTGTCCTTAAAAGTTAAAGAGAAAAGAAGTGTCATGTAATGACACATAACTAAATAAAAGATAATTACCAGTAGTCTTTTATGACTAACATGTATAAAGGCCTCCAGCCTAATATTATTATTAATAGCTTTAATAATAATGATACCATTATTTAATTATGGAATATAATTAGTATATATGATATATGCATTATTTAATAATATAAATGGTGTATTAATAGTTAAGTGAAATACAATTATTGTTAGAATAATTATTGTTAGTGTAATTGTTGTTATTATAATTTTTGTTATTATAATTACTATTGAGAGCATAAATCAAAATCACTTATAGTTAAACAGTTGGAACAGTCGTAGTTCAAGAGGACTAGATATTTAATTAAATATTATCTTTTATTTATTAATTATTTAATTTAAAGAAACTAATTAATTCAACAGTCCTAATTAAAAAGACTTCCCTACTTAAAGAGGGTAGATCCCAAGTTAAGGAGCTATCATTCTTGGTCATTATCATTCTCTTATGGTAATCCAAGAAGAGTATTCTGCTCCAAGAAACTGAAGCAGCCTTACTTAATAATTCTCAGATCTGAACCAACAGTAGGACCTAGTGCCTCTACCTCTCATTGTGTGTTGAAACCAAGCTCGGGGGGAATCCAGATAGAACCAGAATGGTTCAAGGGTCACGATTGGGAGGAACATGGTAGCCCCAAATTCATTTTAACAGGTCAGCTGAGCTCAAAGGTCTCTACACTAATTATTGTTTGAGTGTGCAGGTTACTTTAGGAAGGGAGCAAGCTACAAAGTAACCAGGTATGAAATCTGAATCTTCCATTTCAAGTTATAATAGAGGTTAGATAAGTGACACAGGATGCTACCCCAACATCATTTGGCCTTGTTTTTCTTTCATCCTAAATTGTTTAAATATAGACTTTCTGATAGAAACAAAAAAAAGGGAATTGCTGTAAGCCAGGATTACATTAACTTAGAAGCTAGGATCAGTAGAATGTCTAGCAGGTCTGGCCAAGCTATCTTGTTCTAGACATCCTAGCAAAACCATAACCTAGAAATCTGTTCTTAATATCTAGGTACACCTAGATCGCTCCATTTAGATCAACATTATTAAATTTATATATATATCCTCTCCATTCTGAAACAGTGTTTGAAATTATGTTTTCCATAATCTGTGTATAGCTAGGATAAGATTGTTGTTCGCATTATTAATTTTATAAATTGTCTCAACTAAAGTTAATCATCAAGTTAATCATCCACTACCACGAAAGAACCACAGAACTTTTCTAAAGGTCGATTATTACCAATAGTCAACTCATCACAAGGAATTAAACGCATCTTCCAGGCATTACGATTTATAAACTTAGTATCAGACATTTTCATTCTGGCAACCTAAACTTTGGAAAAGAAACTCAACGATTATCATTTCAGAAATCAAACAGTCTACAACATACAAAATAGTTAGCATATCATGCTACGGGTCAAGGGATCAAACCCCATCCAAATCTCTGCTATCTTACTAGACGCCACAGGTATAGAAAACATACAACAACCCATACCCTCTCAAAGGTCAATCGAAATAGTAGCTAGGGCTATGACTCTTAATTAAAACGTAGAAGGGTTACACAACATTCTTCAAAACAACTTTACACAATAACATACAAAGAAGCATTATTCACAAACAATGGTATAGGGATCGATTCCCACCACCATTTCATTTGAGACCCTTTTATTTTCTTCCTACTTCAAATAACTAGAAATGTAGCAGTAAAGACCCAAATCTTAGATCATGGCATGCATATTATTTTATCCTCAAGGTTACGATTCATGCCATCAAAACAGTCATAATGACAACCAACATCTTTCGAAAAACCCTTGATACAGACAACATTCATATGACTTAAAATTGCAGAGATTAAATAGGGTACCAAACCCTTATAAATATTACACAGAAGGATATTCTAGGGCCCATACAAATACATTTCGCAAACATAGGTCTCTAATGTAAACCCCAGTTCATTTTGGGCATTATTGCCAACATCGAGAGTTCAACAAAAATCAGAGATAGAGCCAGATATTCAAAACCTTGTAGTAAAACCCTTTAGGGCCAGCAAATGAAAATAAATACATCTTTTCACAATAGTCCAGCCAAATGGCGACTTCCAAAAACTTGAAATTTGTCATTGTCAACCCAATCAAGTTCACAAGTTCCTCATAGCAAACACAAGACACTCCACATAGGAAAGAGGAGGAGATAAGTTAATGTGGACTCTGGACTTACCAATACCTAATGCCTCCAAGTCTAAAGTGTTGATCATCAACCAGTACCCATGCAGACGAAGGAGACCAAACCACTTACCTGTCAAGCAAGTAAAACATTTAGTCAGAAACTATTTCATTATCATCTCTATCAATGTAAAATTTGCAAGTAGAACCAGGATGATATTACCTTCAGCGATCGCCATGTCAGCATAGAGAAACATTTGTGGTGGGCTGACCATGAGCCAATCTCGGGTTAGAACAGAAAACCCTCAGATGCATCCAACATACAGAGAGAGGCAAAACTTACTCTGAGAATTGAAACCCTCGATGGTGTAGTACCCAAGACCAAACCGCTAGCTTAGCTAGCAGATGTTGGCATGTGTATTTGTAGGGTCGCTTTAAATGCCACCACCAACCCCAAACATTCGCTACAAGTCATGAATCTCTATAGTGGTGAAGGCATTCACAACCAAGAAGTAATTAAAACGCAAGGGTGTTAGATAGACCCCAAGTATTGTGTAAAGTCAACAAGTAATGGCAAGTTCATTATGTTATGAAAGCTCAACAAGGACTTCCAAACTTCCAACAAAGCATCTCGAAGTGACAACCACCACACATTATAAACTATAGTATTAATTAAGTACAAAAATTGCGAAATGGACACCATAAGTAGGAACCTCCATAAGTAGACCTCCAAACCAGGAAAAGAAGTGGATGCATTAGCGAAAGTACTAAGTAAGACAAGAGTCTCCATTTGCTTACCCCTACCTCTCGGCAACCCTTCCAGGATACCTTTCTCTTTTAAAAGACCAAGCATCACACAATGGGCCTCAACCGCCACCAATGAAGGTCCATTCCACTTGAATTACCAGATAGATTTTAATACATATGCATGCAAACCCTTACAGCCGTAAGAAGGAGATTCCCATCATTACATTCAATACATTCATACACATACGACAGTTCATACATCTATTTAAAAGAAACACTTCCACAAAAGCTGTAGAGTTTATAATCAACAAACCACGACACTTATAAACTGAGACACTTCAAAGAGTAGAAATCAAATACCTGTACGGTAGGTACTTATCAGTGCTGAAGTTAATTTATTATTCCTCACCTCTTTAACAGTTTAATTTAGTATCGAAAAATTTTCAATTTTTTTTGCTATTTTTAGGGACATTACACTCATGTTCAATGTATATGAGTGAGTGCAAGCTAATGAAGGTCAATTTTGGCACGTGAGATGCAATAGAAAACTGAAAAAGCACGCATCCCTCAACTTGTATTTTTTGAGATACTTACATAAGATATCTTTCCTTGAGTAAAAATGTTGAAATATTGGAAATTGAATCATGTTTCCGAATATATAAGTTTTATGTATTGAAAATTTACATAACTATGTCAAATTTTATCTTTTCTAACAACCAGTTTTCTTTTGGTAAATGATAAGGTATATGATTTTGTGGGTGCAACCTTTGAGTGAATAAATGATGGTTTCATGCTACAAATATTTGTAGACATTTAGAGAACACGTAGCACTAGTGCACCACTATTTTTTGCAAAATTAAATGTTTTTTTTAATTATCTAAGTGGTCAAACCTTGAGAATGGTATGTCAAATGTGGGTGCAACATGTCTAGATGCAATCATTTCAACTTGGATTTTTTATAGAGCATAGAGGTCGGTGTTTAATAGCGCAACATACAATTTTTTTAAAAAATAGTTGTGAAATGAAAAAGTTACAAAAGAAACACTAGCAACAAGTGTTTTGACTTAAGGAGTGATGATACAAGAAAATTAGGAAAAAAATAGAAAAAATAATATTTTTTAAAAAAATCACATATTTGGAATATGCATAAAAAAGTTATACCTATGCCTAAAATTTCGTCAAAAATGGTTGTGTATGTCATGATGTATAGAGTGGTGAAAGAAAAACATATTGAGAAAAATGGTGGAAATGCCCAATTAGCTATGGTTTAGCAAACTCCATAGCACAGGTATGGTAAGTATGAACTGACCACATAGGACTGTGGATGACACGCGAGCGCATGAGGAGGTGTGTTTTAGGCTCTAAGGAACACACTCGCACGTTTTTTTTAAATTCAAATTTGTATTCCCTCACTTGGTTTATACAAAAACACTCTAGAGTTTTGTCTAGCGTTTTAGAGAAACAAAATGCCCACGTGTTTTGGAGAAACAAAACTCTAGAGTGTTTTGGAGTTACAAAACACTATAACGTTATAAACCACATAAAATATGTGTTAAGTGTTGAATGGAGATAAGGGGTGAAAGAGAGAGAGAGAGGGGATACAAGGGGGGAGCAAGGGACATAAATTTATGGAGGTGGAGAGAGTAATGAGGAGGGAGAAAAGTAAATTCTTAAACCCATAAGTTCTAAGGACTAAAAAACCTAAATCCCTAAACCCTTAAGCACCTAAGCCCTTAACACATAATAAATTAACACTTTAACCCATTGACACTTAATCGTAACCTTTTCTACCTTACCCCACTAATAGTCGATCCCTAAATCAGTTAAATTATAAATATACTAATCCTTAACTCCCTAGTTCGTTAATTAACCCCTTATTTCCCATCCTTGTAGTCCTTATCCTCTAATAGCCTAAGCCCTTAGTTGCTTATAATCCCGTAACAATATAACACCTAAGCCCTTAATGCCTAACCCCCTTACCCGAGAGCCCTAAATCTATTTAACCCTAACGCCGCTAATCCCTAAACCCCTTAAGTACTTTAATTATTTGCCTCTAATCCTTTAACCATTGTCCTCTAAGCTCTAGCTTACCCTATAGAGGTAAAATAATTGTTTACCTCTACACTCTGTTTACATGTACAACCTCCCTTGTGCTAGTGCAGTCTACAATTGCTTGTGTGCTCTACTTTTTCATGTGTGCTCTTTGTTTGCATGAGATATCTATGTTTTCTTGATCTCTCTCACTTAGGATTGATCACTACTCTCTTCACTTTGGAATTCTCACTTGGGCTTGTGCATTAGCCTCTAAGCTCTATTTTTCCCCTTATAAGCCTTTAACCCTTTAACCCCTTTACCATTAATGCCTAACATCATAAACACTAATAAACTAACCATAGAGCACTAAATCCCTTAACCCCTAAATCCCATAACTCTTAAACCCCTTAACCACTTTACCTGTAATCCCACAACCCCTAACCCCTAGGACCTAGTTTACCCCTAACCCATAAACAACCTAACTCATAATACTTAAAACCAAATATCTAAATCCCTAAAGACTTAATCCCTTAAACCCTATAAATAATAAAAACCTTAACTACTTGGTATTTAACCCCTAACCCCTTAAACCCTATCCCCCTAACCATTTATTCCTAAATTCCTTAACCCCTAAATCCCATAACCCATAAAACCCCTTAACCCCCAATCTGCTTA
Organism: Larix kaempferi; assembly: GCA_027924585.1. NCBI lineage: Eukaryota > Viridiplantae > Streptophyta > Pinopsida > Pinales > Pinaceae > Larix > Larix kaempferi. Next base: position 20,353,747 of record BSBM01000321.1, read on the forward strand.
ACTCCCTAACCCATAAATATTTAAACTTTATGTTAACCACTTTATGCCTTTACCTTTAAAATATTAATCAATAAACCCTAAGTTCTAGTTAATTCACTAACCCAAAAACCCCAAACCCCTAAATCCCAAAACCCCTAAATCCCTAGAAACTTCTAATCCCTCAACTCCTAGAATCCATTAAGCCCTTAACCACCAAGCCTTTGATCCTTTAACCCCTTGACACTTAACCCTTAACCAAATCAACCCTAACATCCTAACCCTAGATCCATAAATCCATTGTCTCATAAATATGCTAACCCCTAAAGGCCTCACCTCTTACATAACCACCAATACCCTAACCCTTATGTCCTTAACCACTAAGCCCCTAATCCTGTAACACTTAAACCTTTCACCTTTAACATTTAACCTCTCGAACCCTTATCCCCTAACATTGGTTCCCTCAATGACTTAACCCCTAAAGCTCCTAACCCCTTTATCACTAATCACTTAACACCTAACACCTAATCCCTATTTTATCCATAAACACTTAAGCCCTTAATGTCTAACCTCTAAATCCATAACCCCCTAAACCTAGAGCCCTAAATCCATTTTAAGAACTAAATCCATTAACCCCTGAGCCTCTTGACCCCTAACACCTTGACCCCTTTATCTGTTTACCTATAATGCCTCAACCACTAGCCACTAACCCCAAGTTTAAACCCAATAACCTCTTAGCTCGTTAGCCCTCCAACCACATAATCACTAAAAAACTAAACCCCTTTATCCCTTTAACTCTAATCCCTTAACCCATAACACCAAATCCCTAGTTAACCTCCTAACCCATACAACATGAAGCCCAAAACCCTTGAAGATAAGGAGGGATAGGGAAATAAATGAAATATTTTCTTGGTAAGGAAATATTAAATAAGGTTTCAATGATAATGTTTTTTGTATAGATATTAAACATAATGCTAGAGTGTTATGTATTTCTATAATGCTCGAGAGTTATAGAAATACATAACGATATAGCATTATGTGTTTCTATAATGCTTGAGTGTTATAGGAATACATAATGCTAGAGTGTCGTGTATTTCCATAACACTTAAGCGTTTTTATTTCATATCGTATGTGTTAAATGGCATGGCAAGCTCAGATCCACCTATGCATAGTTCAAAGAAGCGCTCTAGTGTTTTGGTTTCACTAAACGTTCACACGTTTCACAAAATGAAGATTGGATCTAAAAGATCCTTCAACTTCATGCAAGGGCCCATATGTTTATAATTAGTTTATGGCCCATATGCAAGCTAACCTACGATAATAACATCATTCACACTAAAATGTTTGAATGATGTTATTCTTGTGAGTTTCATTGGTGTTTCATGTGTACATGACCATGCCTTTTGGCCTCTTTTCCATGAGTCAAAAAAAAGCATAACGCCTTGCAGGCTTCATGCTTAATATTTATTTATAATTTTAGTATTATTGTGTTGTTAAATTTTAATCGTGGCTAAGCTGTATGGCTTGCTGGAGTGAAAGGTTTCGAGCTGGCATAATTCTGAGTGCAAGATTTGAACTATAGGTAACTGTTTAGTTTATATTTATTTTTAAACATATATGATGAATCCCTAGAGGCTCTAATTATGCTCTTGCTCATATTTTATATTAAATGTACATGTGTTGAATGGATGGGAAAAGTCCCTTGGTTTTGACCCAAGACTTGTAGACATTTTCATATGCTTTCTGTGTTCTGTGTTATGACATGGTTTGAATAATTGTTTTTTTATATATTAGGCATGACATTATTTTATATTTGAAAACCATAATATGACCATAAAATATTTAATGAGCTCAATAAATAATTGTATTCAAACAATGCAAAAACACTAATATTTCTCTGATATAAAATATTTATTCATAAAACAAATGATAAGTAACCAACTTTGTTTATAACATAGAGGGTTTAAACCTAAAATGAACGATAAATAAAAACTAATTAAAGATTATAAATATAAACATAAACATAAAAACCAACCTATTATGCTTAATACATTAAGAAGTAAAGCTAACCATGTTTCCACACTTTAATTAAGAGTAGGATACTTCTACTAAGATCTAATATGCTTAACGAAATATTTGTGATTTCTACAACATAGACCTCTTACCCAATAAAAATTCATAATAGAATTACTTACAAGTATTTTTAATACTGTTAATTAAATAATTAGATATCCCTTTTATTCATTATAACAACAAAATATATAATAGAACAGGTTTAAAACCACTTTCTATCAGAAAACCAAAACAAAGATAGGAAAACTTATCAACATAATGCTTCATGTAATAACCCTAAAAATAGAAAAATCATTTAAAATTTTCCCCTACTGCAATAAAAGCTATTTCCAAGATGAGGATTTGTAAATTAACTTTAGCAATGATAAAAATAAGATATACACCGGTACTTGTTTGCGGCATTCAAGAGTTTAAGATTTCTAAACAGCATAGTCTCGCTTAGTTGTTATTTTATTAGTTTTGCGGAAGCGATGTGTAGGGTAGTATAATAGTAATTCTGTCTCAAGTGTACCAATGCTAGAGTATTATAATAAAGACCTCCTTCTTACTGTTTTATGAAATCATGTGTACATTTATAAAAGTCTAATTGGTAACTTCAAGTGAGATGGATCCTTGTTGATGAAAGTTGAGGCCCAAGATGGGAGACTGGTATGTCAAAGGGAAAAAGTACCCCTTGCAGAGCTGCCGAGAGGTAAGGTGTAAGTAATGGGACTTCTGACTTACTTAGCGAGTTTCGCTAATGCATTTATTTGTAACTCTATTTTGCAGGTATGCCTATGAAAGCACCTCCCTAGGTTGCCTACTTCCTACTCCTAGCAATACTCTTAAGCCTAACTTGTAAGGTGGCTAAGGGTTTCCACTTGATTTAATTGTTGGTTATCACTATTGTAAACAACGATCCTCCACTATAGGGGACAGGGTCAACATTGAAATAGTAATGTGGGGTTGGTAGTAATATTAAATGCAGTAATACAATTTCACATGGCTTTGATGCCAGCTATGCAGGAGGGTTTTACTTGGTTTTTACACCAGTGAAATTTATTTGGCTATGGTATTTTCTTGCTGCGTCTAAGGGGTCTATGCTCTAACCTGAGCTTCGCTCGGGGTCAGAGCACTTGTTGATTGCTAGTTTTGAAGTTGCAAGGAAAGGTGACGCGACAGGTAATGTCACCCATCTCATTCAAGTTCTTTCCCCATTGATTCTATGCAACACGAACTCTTATCTCCGTGTTTAACTTTGTGGTAATTTTTTTAATGGCAGGTTAATCACGTTTCTTCTCTGTGTGGGTTTCTTCCAGGTGGCCAATACTCTTGGCGTTGGATGGCTTGGGAAAATGGTAAGTTTAGGTTTCCCAAACCCTTGCTCCTGCCTCTCGTATCTCTGGAGGGTGTATTGTTTTGTTGTTAGGGGATTTCATATTTCCTTTTGGATCACTATATTGTGTTGAGAAATCCAGAGGGGGTCTCCTTTGGATGGACCGGTTAAAGGATGTGTTATTTTCTTTTAAAAGAGAGTAACCCTAGAGGGTTTTCAGTTGGATGTAAAAGGCTTTGGATATTCTGGTTATATGGAAACTCTAAGCCTTTCTAGAGGAGTGACGAACTCATGTTGTATGAATTTGGGGTTTTAGGAAGCAATACAATGACATGCATTTCTATTGGACTTTGAACATGTACTAATGAGATGTAAAAGAATGTAGATCTTCTGCATTTTCTCTATGGAGTTTATATGGTTAATAATTATTTGCCCTCTGTGTTTGGCTATCGTTGCTCTTGTTCTGAAGATCCTCAGTTAAGTATTTAAATGAACAATCGTAGTTTTTCTATATTCATATTGTTTAGCTATTAATAAAGAATGTGTTGATAGGAGAATCGTAACCCTTATGTTGGTTTATCTATAAGCCTAAGAAGTTTAGTTTCTGGTTCTTATTGCTTCGTTTTCTGGTGGTTGTAAGAAACAAAAAGGGGTTTAATGAAGAAATAGTAGAAGGATTCGATCCCATGTTCTGCGTTTGTATTTAATGAACGACTGGTTGTTTGTGGATAATGATAATGTGATGTTTTGTTGGATGTGGAGTGTAATACATGCCAGACTTCTTAGTTGGAATTTAGCTTGTAAATACTCCTGCATTGTAAGTGAAGATGTAACCCTAGCTGCTGCTCGTTTTGGTTACTTGAAAGAAAAGAGGGTCTATACTTTAATACTATGTTGTTGGCGATGGTATGTTAGCAGGGTTTTCATGACAACGTTAATGGGATTTGATCTCTTGACTTGTGTTTCGATGTACTAAAAGAAGTGAAATTAATAATATAAAATACTTCGTTGTTTTGTGGGATTCGATCCATGGAATAGTAAACAAGCTCGTCAAATGATGCATTTGGTAAAAGTCTGAGTCTATTATTTGAAATCGCAATTTCCTTGAAATGCCTGTTGCATTTTTTTGTAATTGTTTGGCTCTTGGTTGAAATCATAGTTAAGGGTTTGAGAAATTCGTTGATGTATGGAAAATTGACATACTATGTAAGATGTTTTCACTACTATGTAATATATTCGGTATGGATTTGGGAAGAATACTATGGAACTGAAAACATGAATATATATCTGAAAGCAATTTGATTACATAACCTTGACAAAAGAAATGAACTCTGTTGTCTAAATTGATACAAAAAGAACTCTAGGTTTTCGAGTTGCATGGATGTCTAGCATAGGCTAGCTTGGCTAGACTTGCTAGACATTCTACTGGTTCTAAATCACAATTTCTAAATTTAAAGCAGTCCTAGTTATAGGATTTTGCTCCTATCATTAATCTACATTTAAAACAAATCAGGATAAAAACAAAATAGTGTTGAGATAGCAACTTATATTAATTACTTAACTTCTATTATAATTTGAAATGGAAGATTAATAATTCGTACCTAGTTTCCTTGTGACTTGCTCCTCTCCTATAGTAGCTTGCACACTCAAACATTAATTAGTGTAGAAACTTCTGAGCTTAGCTGACCTGTTAGAATGATTCCTTAGATGGATAACTTTGGGGCTATCATGTTCCTCCCAACCATGACCCTTAGACCATTCCTAGTTCTAACTACATCCCCCCGAGCTGGTTCCCAACATCCAATAAGAGATAGAAGCCCTAGGTTCACTGTTGGTTTAGATCTGGAATTATTATGTGAGATTGCTTCAGTTTCTTTGAGCAGAAAACTTCTCTCTGATTACCATAAGAGATTGATAATGAAAAATAATGATCCCATTCTTGGGATCTGCCCTCTTTATGTAGGGGAGTCTTGAATTATGGATGTTGAATATTTATTTAATTTCTTTTAAATTAAATAATTAATATTTAAAAGATATTATTTACTAAAGTATCTAGTCCTCTTGCACTAGGACTTTTCATTTGTTTTAACTATAAGTGATTTTTAACTTAATCTTTTTATAATAATAATAATAGCAATAATTATATTTCAACCTGAATACATTATTAACAATATTTAATAATGTGGCAGCCCACTATGCATAAACTATATATAATAAATATATTTATAAATAAATAATAACATCATTATTATTAAAGCTCTCAATAATAATATTTTAGCTTTGAGACCTTTATGTTATTCATGAAAGACTACTCTTAGTCAATCCATACTTTAAGTCAAGGTAATTATCTTTTGTTATGTATCTTCACATGATACTTCTTTTAATTTTTAAGGACAAGGTCCACGTCTTTGGACGGTCTTTCGGTAAGCTAGGATAGGCACCTCTAGTCTCTCTCTTGCATGTTGGATTCCCTCGTTTAACATGGTAGTTCCTGCAAAACGTGATGATAGATAGAAAAAAGATTCATTTAACCAATTTGAATAAATGTGATGAAACATAGAAGTGCTATTCAGAGTCTTTTTGACTCAACACTTTTGATATATAGTAACCCCAAGTTCTCTTCAGAGCCTTTTAACTCGACACTTTCACATGTGCGTTACGCTAGTGCAATTCCAGAGCCTCCTGCTCAACACTAGTGCTAGAATGTGGTTGTGAGGCACATCTAGAATATTTAAGTTGCCTCGGATCCAGTATTCATTTATCAAGCTTGGAGTGCTCCAGGGATTATTCCCAACACTCAATGTCACTCAGGGCTTACTCCTAGTACATAAACATTCTTCTAGCTACATCGGAGCTTATGCCCAGTACGTAGGTTATATGTGTGTTTATGAGTAAATCATGTAAAATCATAGCTCTGCACAGTAAGTAACAAAAGATCAACTTAGTATATTAGCGCTTGTACCCATATCATATGTTAAAGAACATAACCACAACGTTAGGGCCTCCTCTCCTAGTATACATTCCATAAATAAGTCAGTCAGGGTCCATGCCTAGTATGTCAATATATATAAAAGAATAAATCATGGGTGCTAGGGCTCATGCCCAATACTTAAAATAAAGCATATGTGCAGGGCCGTGACCCAATATAACAACAGAAATAGCTAGTCCAAAATTCAGGATATTACATCCCTCCCCGCTTAGTAACAACACCGTCCCAGTGTTTCTAGGGACTCGGAATGAGGTCATGAAAGAAGGCGGGGTATGCCTCTTTCATGGTGGTCTCATTCTCCCAAGTAGCCTCATTTGGTCCAAAGTGCCTCCATTGCACTTTCAGCTGAGTGATGGTCCTCCTCCTCAGTTGCACTTTTCTTTTATCCAGGATGTGGAGTGGTTCCGACATGAAATCCCCTTCGGGCTTCACCTGTAATAAGGACCAACCAATAACATGTTTAGTATCGTATACATATTTTTTTAATAATGAAGCATGAAAAACATTATGAACTTTTATATGAGATAGTAAGGCTAACTCATAAGCCACTGGGGCCTTGTTGGCCAGTATTTCAAAAGGTCCACAAAACCAGGGGGCTAGTTTCCCGCAGCATCCTAAGCTCAACGAGCATCGTTTTGCCTTTATCTTTAGAAACACATGTTCGCCGACTTAGTAGTCTTTGTCCTTTCTTTTCTTGTCCGCACAACTCTTTTGGAGGTCCTGTGCTTCTTTAAGGTTTATTTGTACCTTAGAGACTAATTGTTCCAAGTCTTTTAGTAGGTCGAGTCCTAGCATAAGTCTTTGTCTACTAGACTGTCCCAAGTCACGGGTGTTCGACATTTCCTGCCGTAGAGTACCTTGAAAGGGCTCATTTTGGCCGAGGTTTGATAACCGTTGTTGTATGCAAACTCTGCGAGGTGCAAATAATATTCCCACTTAGTGGGGTTGTTCATGTCATACATTCTCAGCATGTCCTCCAGGATTTCGTTTACTCATTCCGTTTGTCTGTTGGTCTAGGGATGGTACGTGGTACTGAATTGTAACTGGGTCTCCAAACTGGAGAACAATGCTCTCCAGAAGTTGCTAGTGAACTTCGTGTCTCGATCAAAAATGATTTCCTTGGGTATCCAATGCAATCGGAAGATCTCCTTTAAGAACATGTCCGCAATGTGGACTTCTTTGTAGGTAGACTTTACTGCTATGAAATGGGATGCTTTAGACAGCTTGTCCACCACTACAAATATGGAATCATTCTACTTTTAATATTGGGTAAGCCCGTAATGAAGTCCATACTTATTACCTCCCACTTCCATTCCAGAATGGGAAAAGGTTGTAATAAACTGGAGGATTGTTGATGTTTTTCTTTGACCAGTTGGCACTCCTGAAATTTCGCGATGAACATGGCGATGTCAGCTTTCAACTTAGGCCAAAAGTAATGTTTCTTTACTGCCGATATCATCTTTTCATATCTGGGGTGCCTTGAATAGGGTTTCTGATGAAATTCGGTGAGAAGGTTTAGTATAATGTCTCCACTCTCTGGGATTTAAAGTTGCTCTTTTGACCACAGTAGTCCCGACTCATCTATCTTATATTCCTTTTGTTGTTGGAATAGTCTGTCTTCCTGGATCTTTGTAAGAATTTCTGTGTAGTAACAGTCACTCTTACATGCCGTTTGAATCCTGTGGTGTAAGTATGAGTCGGTTTGACTCATTGTGACCTCATAAAGCATATGTGCTCGCCGGCTCAAGGCGTCTGCAATCTTGTTTTCCTTGCCCTTAATGTGATTTAGTTCGAAATGATACTCACTAAGGAAGGCTAACCATCTGGCCTGCCTAGCGTTTAGGTCGGGTTGGTCGAAAAGATACTTCAAACTCATGTTGTCCGTCATTAATAGGAATTTCTTTCCCATAAGGTAATGTCACCACATCTTTAGCGCATGGATGATGGCGGCTAGCTCAAGATCATGCGTAGGGTAGTTTTTCTCATGTTCTTTTAATTTCCTCGATTCATAGTAGATGGAAAAGTTATGTTGCATAAGGAATCCCCCAAATTCTTCCTTACTAGAGTCTGTGCAGATGACGAAATCCCCATTGGGATCCGCAATTCATCGAATTGTTACACTAATCAATAATTGCTTTAGTTTTTGAAAGATTTCTTCGCACTTAGCTATCCAGATGAACTTGTTTGCCTTCTTCTGCAAGGAAGTCATAGGACATGCAATTCATGAGAAGTTCTCAATGAACTTCCGATAGTAGCTGGCTAGACCTAAAAATGATCTTATGTCAAAAACACACGTAGGAGTGGGCCATTCTTCAATAGCCTTGACCTTTTCGGGGTCGACTTCTATTCCCTTCTCGAAAATGATATTCCCTAAGTATTGAATCTGGGGTTTGTAGAAATCGCACTTACTAAACTTGGCGTACAATTGGTGTTCTCGTAGTATACGTAAAAAAATTCAGAAGTGTTCCTCATGTTCTTCTTCGTTCTTGGAGTAGATAAAGATGTCGTTAATGAAGACTAGAACGAACGTATCGAGGTATTTACTAAAGAAGTTGTTCATCATACACATGAAGTTGGCCGGTGCGTTCATCAACCCAAAGGGAATCACTACGAACTCGTAGTGGCTGTAATGGGTATGAAATGCAGTTTTATTGATATCCTCATCACGGATTCTCACCTGATGGTATCCAGATCGTAAGTCGATCTTTGAGAAGATATTCGCTCCTCCCACTTGGTAAAACAAGTCGTCGATTCTAGGGAGTGGGTAATGGTTCTTAATGGTCATTTTATTTAGCTGGCCGTAGTCGATGCACATCCGCATCGTTCCATCTTTCTTTCTGACAAAGAGTATCGGTGCTCCCCAAGGGGACACACTCAGTCGGATGTACCCTTTGTCGATCAGTTCTTGTAACTGAAGTTTGAGCTCCACCAATTCTGGTGTACTCATGCAGTAAGGAGCTTTTGAACCTGGTACTAACCCAGGTTTTAGTTCAATGGAGAAGTGTAAGTCTTGTTTGGGTGGTAATCCCAGTATTTCCTCGGGGAATACATCTTTGAACTCTACAAGGATTGGGAAGTCTTCGATCTTCTGTTCCCTATCAATTTATATGTTTTGGATATTGACGGCCAAGAGCTTACAATATTTTCTGATACATTTCTTTGCTTGTAAGGAAGAGATCTGTCTTACAGACACTTTCTTAGGGATACCCTAAATCGTCTTTTGATTCCCTTGGGCATCCCTGCAAAGTAAGGACTTGTTTAAGCAGTCAAGTAGGATCCTAGGGGTAGAATGTTTAATTCTAACCTAGTTGGGAAACCATTCAAATCTATCTCACAAGTCTTAACTAACTCGGAGACCTTTCATTTGGTACCGATGGCTAGTTGTACCAGCCACGGTTTCTCATGGTGCTCTTGGTTTAACTTACAAGTGTCCACTATCTTAGGTGAGATATAACTTTGGCATGCGCTAGGATCTATTAGAACTGAAATGGTTGTGTTTGAGATCTTACCCTCAATTTCCACCATGGTTGCTTGGTGGTCTTCCTGTCGGCTGTCAAGAGCGACATAAATCCTGGGTGTTTTTTCCATGTATCCTACGGTAGGTTTTGCTTGGACATTGTGTAAAACTCCATCTGTTTGCTAGGGAAGTCTCAGTAGTAGTGGAGCCCTTGACATTTCCAACAAGAAACGGCTGGTGGGATAGATTTTGTCCCTTTGTTGAAAGCTGGCCTGTTGACAGGTGGTGGGGGTGCACTTGGTCGTGCTTGAGGTCGATCGAAGCCTCTATTAGGTGGAAAATTGTTGTTATGTTTCTGGTAAGGTGGAGGTCTAAAACTCGGTCTGCGGTTGTCCAAGAAGGTTCTAAACCTATCTCTGTTTCTGTTGATGTTATCATTCCTTGGTTGTCTCTGCTCATAACATAGTCTTGCTTTATGTAAAGTCACATATAGGGTCTTGGGCATGTCAAACTCTATCTTTTCTCTAAATTTTGGTGGAAGACCTCCCAAGAACTACTATATCTTGACCTTTTCGTCTCTGATGTATGGAACATAGTGCAGCAAGTCTAAGAATCTGTTTATAAATGCCTCCATGGTTAGGGGGCCCATTTTCAACTCATGAAATTCTGTAATTTTCTTGTCAAAGAATCTCTCAGACATATATTTGTCCTGGAATATTCCGCTGAAAGTATCCCATGTTATGTCTCTGAGTTCTTGTCCTTTGTTGTGTTTCAAGTCCTGCCACCATTTGGTTGCTTTACCATTCAGATTGTATATGCCTAGCCGGGATTGCATTTCACTGGAGTAATTATGAAATTTGAAATACTTATTCATCCCTAGTAGCCACTCCTCATCCTTCTCCCTAGAGTTAATCTCTCTGTCATAAGTTGAGGCTCTTATCTTTCTGAATTCTCCCTGCAAACTGTCATCACTTTTCTTCCTTTTCTTGCAAGGAGGTGGTGAACCGTCATCGTTGGAAGAGCTCTTACTGTCCTCTTCCATTGATTCAAGTATGTGTTCTTCTTGTCCTTCTCCCTTAGAGTTGGCAGATTTCTATGTGTGACTGTTTCCCTTTTCAAAGGTGTTGACTGAGAGGGTGGGATGTCCATGGGGTTTTTCCCCTGTTAAAGTCTGAAGCAGAGCTTAATTTATAGCTTGCTGTTCTCGTATTTCTTGCATGTTATTATCTCTGAAAATTTGGAATTCTGCCTATATATTTTGCATGGATTTCATTAAATCCAAGTTTAGTTCCACCACAATTTATTGCTCTCGTGGTGGGGAGTTCAGATTTCCATGTATGCTGCTACCCCCTTCTCCATTCATTTTCAGACAATGACTGTACCTGCAATGTTTAAATAAGTTTCAAGAACATAAAAATATGTTAATTCATTTTTTCACATAAATAAAAAGGTTCCTAAATGTATGTTTTTGTTTACCATGTATCTGCAGTGGATGTTCTTTTTGTAATGATCCCAATAGGTCACTTAGTTTTGTAGCTCGGCTCTGATACCACTTGTAATAACCGTAAAAATAGAAAACAAAAATAGAAAAAAATTCTGCTACTACAATAAAAGCTATTTCCAAGATGAGGATTTGTAAATTAGCTTCAGCACTGATAAAAATAAGATATACACCGGTACTTGTTTGCGGCATTCAAGAGTTTAAGATTTCTAAACAGCATAGTCTCACTTAGTTGTTATTTAATTAGTTCTGTGGAAGCGATGTGTAGGGTAGTATAATAGTAATTCTGTCACAATTGTACCAATGCTAGAGTATTATAATAAAGACCTCCTTCTTACTGTTTTATGAAATCTTATGTATATTTATAAAAGTCTAATTTGTAACTTTAGGTGAGATGGATCCTTGTTGATGAAAGTTGAGGCCCATGATGGGACACTGGTATGTCAAAGGGAAAAAGTACCCCCGACAGAGCTGCCGAGAGGTAAGGTGTAAGTAATGGGAAGTTTCTGACTTAATTAGTGAGTTTCGCTAATGCATTTATTTGTAACTCTGTTTTGAAGGTATGCCTATGAAGGCACCTCCCTAGGTTGCCTACTTCCTAGTCCTAACAATACTCTTAAGCCTAACTTGTAAGGTGGTTAAGGGTTGCCACTTGATCTAATCCTTGGTTATCACTATTGTAAACAACGAACCTCCACTATAGGGGACAGGGTCAACATTGAAATAATAATTTGGGGTTGGTAGTAATATTAAATGCAGTAATACGATTTCACATGGCTTTGAAGCTAGCTATGCAGGAGGGTTCTACCTGGTTTTTACACCAGTGAAATTCATTTTCGAGTTCATTTGGCTATGGTATTTTCTTGCTGCGTCTAAGGGGTCTATGCTCTAACCTGAGCTTCGCTTGGGGTCAGATCACCTATTTATTGCTAGTTTTGAAGTTGCAAGGAAAGGTGAACACGACAGGTAATGTCACCCATCTCATTCAAGTTCTTTCCCCATTGATTTTATGTAGCACGAACTCTTATCTCTGTGTTTAACTTCATAGTGATGTTTTTAATGGCAGGTTAATCACGTTTCTTCTCTACATGGGTTGCTTCTAGGTGGCTAGCACCCTTGGTGTTGGATGGCTTGGGAAAATGGTAAGTTCAAGTTTCCCAAACCCTTGCTCCTACCTCTCGTATCTATGGAGGGTGTATTGTTTTGTTGTTAAGGGATTTTGTATTTCCTTTTGGCTCACTGTATTGTGTTGAGAAATCCAGAGGGGGTCTCCTTTGGCTGGACTGGTTAAAGGATGTGTTATTTTCTTTTAAAAGAGAGTAACCCTGGAGGTTTTTCAATTGGATTTAAAAGGATTTGGCCATTCTGGCTATGTGGAAACACTAAGCCTCTCTAGAGGAGTGATGAACTCATGTTGTATGAATTTGGGGTTTTGGTAAGCAATACAATGACCTGCATTTTCTATGGGACTTTGAACATGTATTAATGAGATGTAAAAGAATGTAGATCTTTTGTGTTTTCTTTATGGAGTTTATATGCTTAATAATTATCTACCGTCCGTGTTTGGCTATCGTTGCTCTTGTTCTGAAGATCCTCAGTTAAGTATTTAAATGAACAATCGTAGTTCTGCTATCTTCGTATTGTTTAGATGTTGATAAAGAATGTGTTGATAGGAGAATCATAACCCTTATGTTGGTTTATCTATAAGCCTGAGAAGTTTAGTTATTGGTTCTTACTGCTGCGTTTTCTAGTGGTTGTGATAAAAAGAAAGTGGTTTAATGCAGAAATAGTAGAGGGATTCGATCCCATGTCCTGCGTTTGTATTTAATGAACGACTGGCTATTTGTGGATAAATGATAACGTGATGTTTTGTTGGATATGGAGTGTAATACCCGCCAGACTTCTTAGTTGGAATGTAGCTTGTAAATACTCTTGCGTTTTAAGTGAAGATGTAACCCTAGCTGCTGTTCATTTTGGTTGTTTAAAAGAAAAGATGGTCTGTACGTTAATACTATGTTGTTGGCGATGGTACGTTAGCAGGGTTTTCATGACAACGTTAATTGTATTTGATCTCTTGACCTGTGTTTCGATGTACCAAAAGAAGTGAAATTAATAATATAAAATACTTTGTTGTTTGTGGGATTCGATCCATGGAATAGCAAACAAGCTCGTCGAATGATGTGTTAGGTAAAAGTCTGAGTCTATGATTTGAAATCATAATTTCCTTGAAATGTATGTTGCGTTTTTGTTGTAATTGTTTGGCTGTTGGTTGAAATCATAGTTAAGGGTTTGAGAAATTCATTGATGTATGGAAACTTGACATACTGTGTAAGATGTTTTCACTACTATGTAATATATTCGGTATGGCTTTGGGAAGAATACTATGGAATTGAAAACATGAAAATATATCTGTAAGCAATTTGATTACATAACCTTGACAAAAGAAAAGAACTCTATTGTCTAAATTGATATAGAAAGAACTCTAGGTTTTCGAGTTGCATGGATGCCTAGCACAAGCTAGCTTGGCTAGACCTGCTAGACATTCTACTAGTTCTAAATCACAATTTCTAAATTTAAAGCAGTAATCTACATAGGATTTTGCTCCTATCAGTAATCTACATTTAAACAAATCAGGATAAAAACAAAATAGTGCTGAGATAGCAACTTATATTAATTACTTAACTTCTATTATAACTTGAAATGGAAGATTAATAATTCATACCTGGTTTCCTTGTGACTTTCTCCTCTCCTGTAGTAGCCTACACACTCAAACAATAATTGGTGTAGAAACTTCTGAGCATAGCTTACCTGTTAGAATGATTGCTTAGCTGGATAACTTTGGGGGTACCATGTTCCTCCCAACCATGACCCTTAGACCGTTCCTGGTTCTAATTGGATCACCCTGAGCTAGTTCCCAACATGCAATAAGAGATAGAGGCCCTAGGTTCACTGCTGGTTCAGATCTGGAATTATTATGTGAGACTGCTTTAGTTTCTTGGAGCAGAAAACTTCTCTCTGATTACCATAAGAGAATGATAATGAAAAAGAATGATCCCCATTCTTGGGATCTTCCCTCTTTATGTAGGGGAGTCTTGAATTATGACTGTTGAATATTTATTTAGTTTCTTTTAATTTAAATAATTAATATTTAAAAGATATTATTTACTAAAGTATCTAGTCCTCTTGAACTAGGACTTTTCATTTGTTTTAACTATAAGTGATTTTTAATTTAATCTTTTTATAATAATAATAATAGCAATAATTATATTTCAACCTGAATACATTATTAACAATATTTAATAATGTGGCAACCCACTATGCATAAACTATATACAATAAATATATTTATAAATAAATAATAATATCATTATTATTAAACCTCTTAATAATAATATTTTAGCTTTGAGACCTTTATGTTATTCATGAAAGACTACTCTTAGTCAATCCATACTTTAAGCCAAGGTAATTATCTTTTATTATGTATCTTCGCATGATACTTCTTTTAATTTTTAAGTACAAGGTCCACTTCTTTGGATGGTCTTTTGGTAAGCTAAGATATGCATCTCTAGTCTCTCTCTTTCATGTTGGATTCCCTCGTTTAACATGGTAGTTCCCACAGTACTTATTGATAGATAGAAAAAGATTCATTTAACCAATTTGAATAAATTGGATGAAACATAGAAGTGCTATTCAGAGTCTTCTTGACTCAACACTTTTGAGATCTAGTAACCCTGAGTGCTCTTTAGAGCCTTTTAACTCAACACTTTCACATGGGCGTTAGCCTAGTGCAATTTCAGAGCCTCCTACTCAACACTAGTTCTAGAATGTGGTTGTGAGGCACATATAGAATATTTAAGTGGCCTCGGATCTGGTATTCATTTATCAAGCTTGGAGTGCTCCAGGGCTTATGCCCAACACTCAATATACCTCAAGGCTTACTCCCAGTACATAAACATTCCTCTAGGTACATCAGGGCTTATGCCCAATGTGTAGGTTATATGTGTGTTTCTGAGTCCACGCTCAACACACCCATAAGTCAATCATGTAAAATCATATCTCTTCACAATAAGTAACAAAAGATCAACTTAGTATATTAAGGCTTGTATCCATATCATATGCTAAAGAACATAAGCACAACATTAGGGCCTCCTTGCCTAGTATACATTCAATAAAGAAGTCAGTCAGGGTCTATGCCCAGTATGTCAATATATATAAAAGAATAAATCATGGGTGTTAGGGCTCATGCCCAATACTCAAAATAAAACATATGTTATGGGGCCATGACCCAATATAACAACAGAAATAGTTAGTCCAAAATTCAGGATATTACACGTCCAAATTGTTAGGGAACTTGCACATTCCTCCCAACCATAGATTTTTGAACTGTTCTACAAGTTCTATTCAACAAATCACCCCTGAGTTGAGCCGATCACACTAGAAGACTAAATACTTATGGATTGTTATCTATCTTTCTTACTATTGTAGAATATTCACAAGGTTTTTTACCATCAATATGAGTTTCCTTATAAAATCATAACCCAACATAGTCCCTCTTGGACATACCGTATTCTTGTTCATGGTCAATGAGTGTTCAAAGAAATGCAACTAAACCCTCCAACAACTAGGAACTATTACCCCCTACAATGTTGTTATAGGTCAAACTTGCACCTCTCCGTCCGTGATCACCCTGAGCTGCTGATCACACAAAAGGACAACTTGGATGGAGGAGCATGTTGACCTTGGATGTTATGACAACTCATCCCATTTCCTGAAAATACTGGAAAACATACAAAAATATCATTTTGAGGTATGAGCGCTACTCTACTTAAAGAGACTAGCGCCCATACGCGACTTCAGTGCATAATAGTAGCGCCCATATCAATGTATACGCTACTCCTTCTTATCAAAGTAGTGCTCGGAATTTAAAACTAAATGAGCGCTATTTATCAAACAATAGGGTAGCGCCCTATACGCTACTCCACTGTGTAATAGTCACGTATATCTTAAAAATGATTAAAAAAATATATTAATCCATCGAAGAGGATTAGTTGAGGTCAGTTTCTTAACTTCCCCAACCTCCTCATCGACTTGAACTACTTCCTTAAACCTATAAATTCCCAGAAGGCTAAAGGAGCAAGGTTAGAGAAAATTATGAATACAAATGATTACTAAAGAAGGAGAGGATGAGTTAATGGAGAAACTTTAGGACCTTGGAGAAGTTGTTGCAGAAGACATTCAGACCAGAGCAGAGCCAGAGCCCAGGATCTAGTTGCAGGAGCCTGCTTCATTATCAGGTATATTTGTACTGCATTCTATCTTTGACAAATAAAGGTTGAAGTGTTTCCTTGTTCCAATCTGAAGGTGTTATGAAATGGCATTTTAAATTGGATTTATTTTGGTCAATACTGGATATTAAGCATAGTCTTTGTTTATTTTATGATTTATATGTTGCCCAAAATGTTTGAGGAAGGTATTGTTGTTGCAGGTTTGCTGAAAGAAAAGTAGATTTGGAAGTTGGACACCGGACTGAGTCAAGGCTAGGATCAGACTCCAGTAAAAGGTGTGTTCTCTAAATCTGTAATCTATTTCTTTTGTAAACCCTTCTGTAATAACATTAATGCACTTACCTGTCACCCCAACCAAGTTGATAGTTTAGTTTCCTGACTATAGGGTAGAAATATCCGCCAACAGACTGGCGACTCCGCTGGGGAAATAGAGTTTTTGGCTTTAGGAAACCATTGTTTTTGGATGTCTTCTTGGTTTATTTTGATTTTTTCAATGTGTTAAGAACCTTTTTTAGGTATCCTTTGTCTTTGTCTTGCCTGCTTTCATCAGTTTTCATACCTTCCAAAGTCAGTTTCCTAGCCTTTTGAAATATGAGCGCTACTCTGGTATATACACAGTAGCGCCCATACGCTACTATTCAGTATATACAGTAGCGCCCGTTTTGGCATGGGCGCGAGTTGCTCTACTACACAGTAGAGTACATTTCCTGAAGCAGTCATTTTTTATTTGTTTGCTTTTGTAGCCCCGTGGTGACTTGCTGACTTTGCTGTAAGATTCTTGGGATGATTGCATAAGGTTTTTAATTGTTGATTCAAGTCATAGAACCACTTCTTAAAGTTTTTTCCATCTTTTAAACCATTTGTTGACCTTTGGAATTTTTTGAGACCTTTTTGACATATTTGGAAGACTTAGTGGTGTTTGGTGACGAACACTTTCACTTTTTTCAGACCCTGATTGCTTTTTGCCTGTTTACAAACCTGTACACTCCTGTGTCTGTTGTTTGTGGTGAAGTTGTCTACTCTCTACTACCCCCGTCCTTTGTTTAGGGTTTGGTCTTTGGTAGAGCTTCTAGGGTGTCTTCTTTTTTGGTCAAGTTTCATTCTCTTCCGGGACTTTTTGTCTTTTGCTGGTCACAAGTGCTTTTTAAACAGCTGTAGGCTAGTTTCACCTCTCAGTTCCTCCGTGTTAGTAGGGCAGCCTGCTTGTCTACTTGTACTTGGCTTTGTGGTCTTGTTAGGGTTAAACACTTTAGGTCAGTCCTTGGGTGTTATCTCCTTGGTTTTCTCCCACTTGGTGTCCAAGTTTATAGGCTTTTTCTGAGTAAAAAACCGGTAGATCAAGTCTTTCTCGAGCTAGGTTTCGATAGCTATAAGCCTAAGAACATTTGCCATACTTCCACTTTTTGCATAAAAAGTTTTTATTTGGCTTTCCATTTTTTGCATAGTTCTTTTTCGGTTATTGAAAAAGCAAAAATTTGGTACTTTAAGTTAAATAGAACTTGTTTCTTGTCAATGCAAAATAGTTTAGTATATTTTGTATGATTTAAAAAGAAAACAAAAAATTAGTAGGAAAGTTTGCTTAGATTTTCAGTTTTGAAAAAGAAGTAGATGAAAAAATAAAAAATAAAAAGTTTTGTTGTAAGAAGATTTGAGCATATTTGCATTTAGTTTTCTTGTTATAAACCACGTTCACACACTCACTATCCCTTTTGCGTAATAAAAGCCCTTAAAATTTATTAATAAAATGAACTAGAAACTTTTTCTTTTTTAGGGTACACTACACCAACTAGTTTTGGTTAGGGTCTTGGGTTTAAATCACCTTAAACCACCCAAGATCACACATTGCGCAACAATCGTAGTGAGACTATCATTTAGGCAAACCCACCTCACTCAAAATTTGCCTGGGAGCATATGCAGTAGGTCAATGTGAGATCAGTTTGTGGGAATACCTCTCCTACTTTCTGTTCGAGCATACGCCAGGATTGGATAGCGTATTGGGGACTCTTTCGAGTTTCGGGCTTAGCTACCCTGCCCACGCTTTCTGATTCGACCGGTGACTGTTCCCCCAGGATTTTTCGGTGTTGTGGTATCCATAGTATCAGACTTCTAGGTTCTTACACAGGTGACAGCAGAGGGTATATCTGCTGTACCTAGGACAGACGTGGGAGGAAATCCCTTGCAGGTCTTTGGGAGGGCGGTTGGGTGATTCCAGCGCTTGCACCCTTAGTCATTGTATTGTGGACCCCGGGTAACTGTTCTTCATCCTTCGTTGATCTGTTCTGGGTCCTCATCATCCCAGACTCTTCTCCGGAAGGCACCTTTGTTTGATTGGTTTGTATACTTAGGAATTTTTAGTTGGTGTGCTGTTTGCCCCCTAGTCATAGTGGCCACTAGGTTCTAGGCTGTTTATTTGATATCTATAATCACGGAGAATCAACAACTCCGTAGATCGAGAAGGATTCAAAACCTTCCACCTGTTAGAACAGAACCTATACAACTAGCTAGAAGACAGCGGGTAAACCCCGGTATTTCTTCAGAAATTACCTCTGAAATAGAATTGCTTGAAGAAATACTTATAACAGAAAACCTTGAAACCGAGGTTCCTGAGGAACCATCACCAGGTATCACAGATCAACAACATTTTAGTACTGTTGAGGTGGAAGATCTTACTTCTGCAGAGTATAGCACTCCTTTCAATCCTCCCTTAACTAACACTAGAATTCCATTGCTGTCACCTGTTGGTTTCCAACAGCCTCTTTTCAGTGCAGATCTTTTGCTTCCCGATTATCTGATGACTAACACAGGAGGTGAACCAGGGGGTCCCCAAACTCCCACTTTAGGTATGAATACCAGCACAGTTAACCCTTCTTTTACGGCTACATCTAGTCAGGCACAAAATACGTCTGTGCCTACTCCATCTTTCAGTTTTAACACTAGTACTTTAGGAATGCCTAGTTTCACAACAATGGCATCCATTCCCACGTCTACTGTTAGACCTAGCAGTATGGCCAACTGTGCAACACCTTCTACTTCACAACCTTTATATCAGATCCCCAGTACTTGGGTTTCCACACCTGTGGTAGGACCAAGTGTTTCAACAAACATACCAGTCATGGGTACCATGACTGCACCGTCCACATCAGCTTCGACTGGTTTCAACAACTTTGTAGGCCCTAACTTGAATCAGGGTATCATGCCTGCAAATAATGTTCCTTTTTCCTTATTCTCAGGGGGAGGGGGCAACTTTTTCAACCAGCAATATGGCGGGGCTAACACCCAGCCACAATGGACGAACCAACAAAGCACTAATCCGCTCTCGTACAGGTGGGGAAATTTTAATAATTCTTTCTCACAACAACAACAACTGGCAGGGGGCAACCCCTACCAACAAATACCTGGGGGTAACCCCTACCAACAGTTAACTGGGGGTAACCCCTATCAACAGTTGGTAGGTGGCAACTCCTACCAGCACATGGCCGGGGGAAACCCTTATCACCAAATGGCTGGGGGCAACCCCTACCAACAATTCATGGGACAAACAATGGGTGCTTTCCCTTATCAAGCTTCATCTTACCGGCCTCGTCTACCTTTTCTGGCAACTTTGAATTTGCCAGACCTTTCGAAACTGACAAATGATCCTGTGTGTCATAACTCAACATGGCCATCAGTTCCCACCAAATTACCTTCGGATATTCCCAAATTCGAAGGCAAAGCTGGTGAAGATCCTGGTGACCATGTCACTACCTTTCACTTGTGGTGTTCTTCAAATTCGTTGAACGAAGATTCCATCAGATTGAGATTGTTTCAAAGGACCTTAACTGGTCCCGCGTCCAAATGGTACATTGAGTTACCTGTGGCTACTTTCTCTAGTTTTGGGGATCTGGCAACCGTCTTTTTGAACCATTTCCAACTTCCTGTTCGGTATGATGCCGGAACAGAACTTTTGTCCACTTTTAGACAAAACAAAGCCACTCACCTATCTGACCACATTCAGGAGTGGCGAAGACGGAAGAGGCTCATAAAGGCCAATATCCCTCCAGAGTTCCTGCTCGAGTGGTACTTGAAATCACTCCTTCCTTATATTTCTAAGGAAGTAGCGACATCTGGAGTCTCCAATGAAGAAGAAGCCATCTTAAGGACTCAACAGTTAGACCTTGTATACGCACAATCTGGTTTACTGTACGAGATTATACCGGACGCACCGAGATCAAACACTGATCTAAGTAGACCCAAACCTGGACCACATGCTGACGGCATAGTAGGTTCGGTTAACTCTGCAGCCTTCGAAGCACTGACCAAACAGGTCCAAGCCTTAACTGTCAAACATTCGACTGCAGACATTGCTTCCGTCACAACCTCTCCTTCTACTTCTGAATCTGTTAATCAGGTTCAGAACAATCAAAAGGGCCCTCGGCAGCCCAACAACAAAAAGAAGGGCAAGAAAGGAGAGGGAAACCAACAAAAGCCCAAAAAATATAATGCCGAAGAGGGTAATAAAGAAGAGAAGAAGGTTAGGTTCCCTTGTAAACTTTGCAAACAAAACCACCTTACTCACCAATGCCCTCTACTAGAAGAAGCCCAGAAGCTCTTGAAAGAGAAGAAGCCTGCCGTCTTGAAAGATCCATTTCCCAAAGGGCAAGGCTCCACTTCTGGCACCTCCAAAACTGGGGGCACTTCGCACGCTTCGGTTGATCAAACATTCATAAATATGGTCAACTCAGATGCTTTTTTGCAAACCAGAGCTAAGAACTATACCCCGGAAACGCAGAGAAAAGATAAGGAGATTGCTAAATCCTCCACTCCACTCCACATACCTGTGGACCCAATGCCTAAGATTCCGAAAGGTGTCTTAAAGAGGGAATCGCACAATCCCAACACGCGGGCTGCTTCCAATTACAATGAGGTTGAAGATCTAGCCCAAACTCCTTGTGCCATGTCTACCTTAGAAGTCTTGCAGAGTTGTCCTTTGCAATGAAATGCACTTCTGGCAGCTATTGGGAGTATGGAGTCCTCCAACATGTCTGCGAGTTTTGATATGACTGATGTCAAATACCGGTTGCCATATCACGTTGCCCTCTAGATTGAAGTCATTCATGGTCCAATGACCATAAGACGAGCTGTAGTAGATGAGGGAGCGTCGACTTGTGTAATGTCTATTTCCTGCTGGAAAGCTCTAGGTTCTCCTGAGTTAGTCCCTTCCAACACAATGCTTACTGCATTTGATGGCAGAACTTTCCGTCCGCATGGAGTTCTGCCATCATTTAATGTCACTTTGGCCGGTAAGACAGTTGCTGTTGAGATTGAAGTTCTGGACGCTCCGCTCGATTACAACATGTTATTGGGTAGGAGTTGGACTTATGCCATGCAAGCTATAGCATCGGCAGTTTTTCGAGTGGTCATGTTCCCATTTGAAGGGAAGATCATTACAGTCGATCAACTTTCTTTCACTCAAGGAAAACCCCAGACTTCTACGGAAACCACGATTCCTTTGGTTGATCAAACCGCCCCAGTTATCGAGAGTTTAGGAGCAGGACTTTTTGGATCATTGATTGGCACTTTTGACTTACTCGCTCCTACTTTATTTGTTGGTACGGAAGGATGTTCATCGTCTGAAACTTCTATGATTAATTCAACAACTGATTTCGAGTTTGTCTCAGCTAATCCAAACTCTTCCGTGCCTACCCCTGTTGTAGAACTTACCCATTTGGAGTCTCATCAAACTACAACATGACATTTGGTGACTCAATCGGTGTCTGTTGAGTCAAATATAGATTGTGTCACTACTCAGACACCTAACCTGATTCATTCTCTCAACAGTTCAGGAATTACTTTACCTTCTGATGAAGAAATGTTAGAAGCCTTGAATGACCCAGATCATCCTCGCGAACATATAAACCGTGTGTCATTCTTGTTTCCCCTTCTTCACTTATTAGAGAGAGGTGAATTTTGTTCACCACCTGATGAGAATACTGGTCTTACTCCTTCACAAGTTGCCATTGTTGAAGCAAATAGAGTACACACCTCGTTGGTGAACATTTTTACTGGAGTTAACGGAAACATTCTCTTTGAAACGGGATGTTATCTCGACGAAATAATCCCGTACACTAACCTTTTCCGTGAGTTCCATAACACCTTTGCCCGGTCTCCTGGGGAAGATCCAGGCAGTGACCCTACCTGAAGAAGTAATACGCCTAGGTTGAAGTACTTTTTCCTGTAACATAGCTGTATATTCTTGTATAGTTAGTTTTGTTATGTTCGTTAGGTGATCTGATGTGTGTTTTTCGTTTCGTGTACCAGATGTCAACCGCACATTTCCTAGGATTTGCTGATGGCGCCAGTCGCCACACCTGTCAGTTGGCTGCAGCAGCTTGGGTCATTTATTCACCCGCTGACCAACTTGTCTCTTCAGGGGGGGTTTGTTTGGGACCTACCACGAACAATGTGGCTGAATACAGTGCAGTTATAGAACTTCTCTGAGATGCCCTCAGTCATGGCATTTCATACCTGGAGGTAAGACTTGACTCAAAACTAATTGTATTTCAGTTAACAGGTGTCTATCGGATCAGAGATCCAGGATTGCTACGACAGTTTCTACGAGTTAGATTATTGGAAAGACATTTTCATTCTATCAGATATGAACACATTCCAAGAAATTTAAACAATTTAGCTGATTCATTAGCAAACTATGTGTTAGACTGGCATTTGCATCATACATTGTAAACAACATTCCACACATAAAATTTAAAACACATTCACATGTAAATAACCGATACTGTATATATAACTGATACCGTATCAAAAAATATGAGTTCCGAGTCATGAGTCTCCTAAGTCAAGTCATAAAAGTACAAAAGTTGGGCATGGTAGCCTCAAAAATATATACATATAATGTTTTTCTTCTCCTATGGAGAAGGAGGAACCTCCTCATCATCTACCGCATTACGGTAGCATATCACTAGTCTAGCAACTCTCCGCAGTAATCTAAGCCATGCTGGGGGCACCCCAACAACATCTTCCTGCATGTCAACAGGTATCTGGTCCATGCGGCATGCAGGAATCTCATGAGTCAGCCGACTCATTTTCCTCTCCAGGGTTCCCAGCATAGCTTCTGCTGCGGTGATATTAGCTGGCCTCACATAGATAGTAGGATGGCCCTCGGGACGAACAGGCCCAACATCTGCATTGGACACTTGATTAAGAACTCCAAAACTCATTTCATAAAAATCAAATATTTGAAAAGTTTGAAAAAATTAAATAAATTCTCAAAAAGTAAACATACCAATATCTCCCCAGGCTCCACCTGGTGGAAGCACCAGCTCTGGATCGTGACGGAAATCCAATCCAGTATAGGGAAACTGTTCAAAAGTGGGAACCTGCCTCTCCCACCACCCCCAGAAGTCATCTGTATGGTAACAATAGTGACTCTCCCCACCACCCTGGCGGAGAAAAATGTCACCCCAACGGCCTAGTCTGGGCTCACGGGGGTTAACCTATGGTAATGGCATTCCCAAACTAATAGCAGGCATTCTCTCTCGAAGAAGGTACACAAGATACTCCCGTACCCGAAATTCTTCATGGTACCGGATTTGCAACTTGTCAATTGATACTTCATGTTTGCCAACAAGCTAGTACTCCAATCATAAACATGCCCATGCAAGCACTGTACACCGATATGCATTGAGTGCCTAGAAGCCAAGTGTTGTGATGCACTACCGGATACCCGGTTGATCATGCTCACTATCACTTTCAGCGGAAGACCATCAATAGTTGAAATCAGGATTTGGCTTCCCGATTTTTCTGCTCCGGCAACACAGTAGGTGTTCACATATTCTTGCACTGATCGTGCACCCAAGCGAGATGTTCCTTTTAGATTGATTACGTCTCCTCTCCTTGAGAGACCGGTAATAAAGTATATATCCTCAACGGTAAGCTCAAGAGTTTGCCCCTGGATGATGAAGGTATTAGTATCGACATCCCAATACTGAATCAATCTCCGAAACAGCTTGTTTAGTGCCCGCATGTTTACGGTTCGATAGAATTTCAACAAACCGCATCTATGGAGTGCATGGAGGGTAGCCGGGTCTTGCATAGCTAGTCTATCCATGTCTTCATGCTCCCTTTCCCTCCATTGTAAGACCATCCTGCACAAAAACCCCAAAAATTTTGAGTCTCGGCGCTTTAATTTAGCTTTGCAAGTATGTACGCTACTGTGTATACTACACAGTAGCGTGTAGGCGCTACTCTGTTTGAGCAAAGTAGCGCCCATTGCCTTCGTACGCTACTGTTATGTATATACAGTAGCGCCCGCGCATAAAACCTTATGAGCATCGCGTTTCGGGCCATGTTTCCTCAAAATTTTAAAAATAAACCATTGAAATGCAAGTTTGGTTGATTTCTACTTACTTGGTGGAAGCAGCTTGGCGATTGGATGCTCCGTTCGATCACAAAGGAGATTTGAAATTCGTGAAAAGGTGCCCAATGTTTGCCCTACAACACAAAATGCAAATTGATTTGTTAACAATGAAATCATATATATAATTGGATTTTAATTTTTACCTATAATTTTTAATTTTCCATAGTTTCAAACATTTTTAAAAAAACCTTAATTAATCAATTGAAACACAAAATAAGGTATAAAACTGATCCAAGTTCATTTTTCACTCAATTGTTGTCGAATTCGTCTCCTGAGCTCAAATTTCTTAACGATAAATCTTGTCAGTTAGCTAAACATTTCAAATTCATATATTATTTAAGATTTTTGCGTCATCGACTAATATTTTGTTGAAAACCTAGTTTTTTGGCAGGACATGAAGTTACGATCCCAGAAGCTGAACTTTAAGTCATTTTAAGCTCTTGTTTGGACTATTTAAACCTAAACAAGATTGCCGAGCAGACTTGTCCTCCTCGAGCTCGTTAAAATATCCGAAGGCTCATCCACTCAGGTATAGAATTACCCCTTTTCCGGGCCTCAGTGGATTAACTACGGAAAAGGTATACTCTAGGTATACGTCAGTATGCGCTAGAAGAGTTCTCCTTTCATTGTTTTATACTTTTTCGGGGGAGGAGACTAAATATACAAAAAAGGACCTTCTGGAGTCTCTCTTTAGGGTTTTCAGACTCTCTAAATATGAAAATACCAAGCGAGCATATACCTACTCGAGCTCGATGTGAAATCCACGAGAGGGTAAATAGAGGACTGTTTAAAGTTTTTCAACTCTATAAACAAGAAAACACCGCCGAGCACAGACCAATCCGGGCTCGATATAAAATCCACGGATAGGTGAAAAGAGGATTGTTTAAGTTTTTCAGACTCTATAAACAGGAAAACACCGGCGAGCATTAATCTGCTTGGGCTCGATACTAAAATCCACGAGCAGATATATGGAGTTATTGTTTAAGTTTTTCAGACTCCTTAAAATTGAAAACACCGGCGAGCAAGAACAGATCTCGGCTCGATACTAAAATCCAGAGATCAGTACATATAGAGTAATCTTCTATCTCTTCTTCGAACTCTTTAAATTATGAAGAAGGTACTGAGTCTTCCTCCCATGGGCTCATTAAACTATTTACATGGTTGGACCTATTGAATTTTCATTCTTTCTTGGACTCATTAAATCCACAAGAAGGGTATTCTTTTATCTAAAAAGAATAAGGAACGGGAAAACACATCATATCTTCGTTGTTAAAGGCAGTTTCAGTCAAGTCCTATCCTTGAACACAGCACCTACTTGAGTCTATCTTGTCGGTTGGGTTTAGTTTTTGGCCTCAGGGTGAACCTTTCCTCCGAGTTATTTACTCCCCCGATTGGTTATTCTTCCAACCATATGGAGGGTCTGTTAAATGTCTCTTACATTTCAGACTTGTTTACCCCATTATGTCAGACACTGCCTAAGTCACTTTGTGTCGTGTTCACTGTTCAAGGATATACCCTGTGTCGGCCATTCTGCAGTTTACCTTGACCTCATGTGTCGGCCTTCCTAGTGTCAGTATTGTCGCATATTATTCCATATCAGCTCTTACCAGTTGAGTGTTCCTCGAGTTGGATGATGGAGGATACCTCAAAGCTTCCTTTCCAACGGACTTCTTCCCATCGACATCAAATCATTATTCTGGGATCGAAGTTTAGAGTTTCGGTTAGTACCTTGGAGATTGCAGTCACCAGTGGCAATTTTCCTCGCTGTTGAATGATGAGAATACATCAATGTCTCTTCTTCGACAGGATTCCCAAGTGTTCGACTCCAAGTCCATCTATTCACATTTGGCGAATCGTACTTGGTACCTTGGACCCCATCATCATTATCGATGGAGATCCTCGCGTTTGTTAACGGTATACATCAATGACCGGTAATCAGACGATGCCCTCCATGTTCGACTGTCAACTCATCTATTCACATGGCTAGGGTTTGTACCTAGGGTCGTTATGGGATGAAGACCTTGGGATTTGGATGACATAACCCCATTTTGTTATCACCCAAGTTGCGCAAGACTGAGCCTCACTTATATACGGCTCTCCATGAGACATTGATCCAGTGTGTTGTTATGGCTATGATCTCTCAGTTTGACATGGATCCACGCTTGTATTTCAAGTGGCCATGCTTTTATATACATCTCCTTGTTATGTATCGGAGATCATGTTGTATCACCCTACACATCTATAAGATGTCAACAATGTAATTGCTCGCTGACCTTGATTTTTGTTGCAGGTTTCTTGCGACTTGTTCTGCGGTTCTGTGCTCTCTCTCTGGTTTTGGATTATAATGTATTTCGGCCATCATTTCTCTCTGACCTCACACATTAGGGGGCATCTGTTATAGGTCAAAATTGCACCTCTCCGTCCGTGATCACCCTGAGCTGCTGATCACACAAAAGGACAACTTGGATGGAGGAGCATGTTGACCTTGGATGTTATGACAACTCATCCCATTTCCTGAAAATACTGGAAAACATACAAAAATATCATTTTGAGGTATGAGCGCTACTCTACTTAAAGAGACTAGCGCCCATACGCGACTTCAGTGCATAATAGTAGCGCCCATATCAATGTATACGCTACTCCTTCTTATCAAAGTAGCGCTCGGAATTTAAAACTAAATGAGAGCTATTTATCAAACAATAGGGTAGCGCCCTATACGCTACTCCACTGTGTAATAGTCGCGTATATCTTAAAAATGATTAAAAAAATATATTAATCCATCGAAGAGGATTAGTTGAGGTCAGTTTCTTAACTTCCCCAACCTCCTCATCGACTTGAACTGCTTCCTTAAACCTATAAATTCCCAGAAGGCTAAAGGAGCAAGGTTAGAGAAAATTATGAATACAAATGATTACTAAAGAAGGAGAGGATGAGTTAATGGAGAAACTTTAGGACCTTGGAGAAGTTGTTGCAGAAGACATTCAGACCAGAGCAGAGCCAGAGCCCAGGATCTAGTTGCAGGAGCCTGCTTCATTATCAGGTATATTTGTACTGCATTCTATCTTTGACAGATAAAGGTTGAAGTGTTTCCTTGTTCCAATCTGAAGGTGTTATGAAATGGCATTTTAAATTGGATTTATTTTGGTCAATACTGGATATTAAGCATAGTCTTTGTTTATTTTATGATTTATATGTTGCCCAAAATGTTTGAGGAAGGTATTGTTGTTGCAGGTTTGCTGAAAGAAAAGTAGATTTGGAAGCTGGACACCGGACTGAGTCAAGGCTAGGATCAGACTCCAGTAAAAGGTGTGTTCTCTAAATCTGTAATCTATTTCTTTTGTAAACCCTTCTGTAATAACATTAATGCACTTACCTGTCACCCCAACCAAGTTGATAGTTTAGTTTCCTGACTATAGGGTAGAAATATCTGCCAACAAATGTACTTTCTCCGCAATCTTCATTTTTAGGAGATGGTTCATAATCATAATTTTGGTTGTTCTTTCTTAGATAGCATAAGTTTTCTATTTTTTTGTCTCTGTCTTCTTTTAATTTCTTTCCTTTTCAAGAAGTAGTTAGGTTTTTATTTGAATGCTCTCCATTTCTTTTTTATTTTTAATATACTAATATCTATTTTTCCTCACGTTGTTCTATTTATTTTTTAACTCTTTTATGTATTATTAGGAAGTCATTCCCCTTCTAGTATGCTTGGCTCCTCTTCATAGCTAGATGTTCCCCAACAAGTTAGAAATATTAAGTAGATAAAATAATATAGATGATCACATCATTAATTCTAGTTGATGCTACAGAGTTTCCAACTCAACATCAAATCAAATGTATCCTAGTATAGTTACCCATGATGCTCTAGATTTCCAAACTCAACATCAAGTCAAATGTATCTAAGTTTACTTATCCTTGATGCCCCAGAGCTCCCAAGTCAACATCACGTCAAATGTATGCAAGTCCTCCAAGAATATATTAACAAGGCATAAAAAACTTGGGATATTAAATCCCACCCACCTTAAAAAAAACACCACACCAGTATTGACACATTTTAACTTTAACTTTGAAATAGGGAAGGGTATTCCTCTCTCAGGGCATCTTCCCTTTTCCACGTGGCCTCTTCAGGACTAAAGTGCTTCCATTTGACATTCAACTGGATGATAGCCTACTTCTGTACTTGTACTTCTGTCTTGTTCATAATTGTAATACCCTTTGGTTCAGTCACTGGACATATTATTATTGGTTTTATGTTGGACATAGTAGCAAAAGATTCCTGGACTATGGTTTGCACATTATTATTATTTTTATTATGTTGAAATTATAAAATAATTAATAAAATAAAAAAACCAGACGATCGATGGCATGAAAGAGAGTATGATGAGCCATGATGTTACACGCAAGGGGTTGTGGAAAAGCATTTACCTATGTGTGTTTAGCCCATGTTGATGTTGTACACCCTTCTTATGTACTTGATGGACCCTCTTGGTTATGCACCTTGATACGTTATGTGACTCGGTTTTATTTACCTTGAGATTAATTTTTTATTTGAGGATTGGAGTCCCTCTCTCACCTATTATGCCCCTATGAGTTGGATTAGTGTGTATCTTGGTGTATCCACCTAATGTGTAAATCTAGTTTACTATTATGGGAATTTAACTCTCATGCTTGTGTCACACTTTGTCCTAATTCGAATTGCTCATGAAGGAATTTGATTTGCTTGTGTTGGGGAGGCACACTTGTGTGTTGGTTCATGATTTTGATCTTGTGCTTGTGTTTGGTGCTTGTGGTTTGATTTTGATGCTCTTGGTATGAGATCCTTATTGGTAATTATGCCCTTGTGGTGCCTGTTGCCAATATGAGTTACTCTAGAGTCATTGGTGTATGCCCTAGAATTGCCTCTGGAGATCTTGGATTGGCAGCATGGGTGAGGTTCACTACCATTGGATTTAAGGTTGGACATAGATATGTATTTCCTCTGGAGATCCTAGTTTGGAAGTAGGGGTGAGGTCCATTTCCTTTGATTTTAGGTTTTCATGTAGCCAATGGAATTTCCCTGGATTGGAAGTGCTACTTGCCATTGGGTTGTGGTTGGACTATTGTCCCGAAGCTACTAGAATTTGCCTGGAGTATAAGTAGAGGCCACACTTGCCATTGGGTTGTGGTTGGAATGATTTCTTGAGATAATTTTTGGTTGAATGCGCTCTATTTTTTGGAATGATTGTTATGGCTCGGGGTTGACCATTGCAAAGTGATTTTTGACTTGCATTGTGTCTACGACTGGGTGGAACGTGGCACGGTCTATTTTAGTTGCATATTTGGAAAATATAAGATATTTATCTCATGTTTATTTAATTTATTTGGATTCAATATGATTTATTTATGGATTCACATGAAATATTTGATGAAATTTATGAGCTATTTGTGGAATAAATCTCTCATGGAATTCAATCTATTTATGCAAGTAAAGTTTGTGAAGGAATTGGAAACTAGTTTTGGGATTTTGTGCACAAATTGTTTGAGGAAATGATTCTTTGGAACCTCTACTACAAAATTTATATCTATCCCTATGTTCATTAAATAATCCATATTTTTATGGTACGGTATCCTTGGAATGGTTTAAGACACTTCTCTTTGATGCTTCTACCTTTTATTTGAAAACTAGTTCTTTGATTGGATTGTTTTGCATAGCTTGGAGACTTGGCACATGAAGTGTTTGTAAAACTTACTGAGTGTTCTTTTTATTGTTATGTATGATAAATAAACTTGAAATGTGTGTGATAATTTGAGGGGCAAATCTTCTTGATAGTGTTTAATAAATGTCTACCGAAATTCTAGATCAATTTCCAATTTCTAGCTCCAATGAAATTGGTTTAAGTAGATTTGTGACTTTGCATATGAAGAGTTTGAAGAAATGTTTGAATGAGTTATACCTATGTTATGACTGATAAAACATGTTATTTAGATTTGGAATTCAATTTTAATGATTATATGAGCTGTGGATTTAATTATTCAAGCGATTCCTAGAATTACTAGTCAATTCAGATGAGTAGAATTAGCTAGTTTTGTGAATTTTGCCTTCTCCATACAGGGAAAATTAATGTTGAATTTCCCCAATTCAAACAGTTCCATAGATATCCACAATTTGTAAATATGAGACTCGCAAGAGATTTATCATAGGAGGCGGCTAGGTGATACATTTGTTAGTGATTTTAATTAATAAATTTTTATCTTTCTACTGTTGCTTCTCTATCATATGTGGGAGGGCGCACAAAGATGCTCCCCAAAAGAACTGCAACGGGCTGTTCTAGCGGGGAAAACCCAAACGCGTGCATGCAACTAAGGAATCATGTACATGCCATTAGGTTCAGTATTGAATTGAGGCGCATGCACGCTTCTGCGCATGCGTGTGTGCATTTCTAGCGCGTATGCACTCAAAAGTGCGCACACGCCACTGTTAAGATAATAAAAAAATAGGGCAAAGGCAATCTATTTCCTTCCATTGCGACCAAGCCTCACTCACTCATTGCATGCGCGGAGCTACAGACCACCATTTTCACCATTTCCAGTCAAAAAATCTCTCAATCCATCCGCCAAGTGATCATCAAGTGCATTGGATAGGTAAGATCCATGTTTTTTGTCATTTATTCATTTTGTTTTATAATTTTATTGATTTTTGTTTGTTTATTAAATTTTTAATAATTCCCAAATTAGTAAAATAATAGAGAATTTTTCATTTGTAGAGTGTAAACCTATACAATGAATGAACAAAATGTTAACACGGAGTCCAGCGGAACACAAGAAAACACAAATCTTGGAACCAATGAAAACCCTCAACAAAATCAAAATTCCCAAGAAAATAAAAACCCCCAACAAAATTTCGACCAAGAAGACTTGAGCCATTATGTAAATGAAATGAGATTTCACACTCAAGAACTAAGAAACATAGGGGAACCATCTCGAGTGTCCCTTGCCACCTCAATTGAGAGCTCAATTGACTCCCTCATCCATGCACGTAGCCAATTGATTGACATGACTAAACATAGAGCTAGGATGCAGGAGTATTATTCCATAGGCATTTCCAAGGAGGAAATAAAAGATTTGAATATTACAAAGGCCCAATTATATAGTATGTTCACCGATCCAAGCACACAACAACCACCGGACATTAGAAAGACACGTGTCTGCATTGATTGGTGTCGTTTCCAACCATGGAGGGACAATTGGATGCATAGGTGGTTCATGGTTTATGATAAAAATCCCTGTAATAATAGGGAGGTTCCACAGTACTTCCTTTGGGAAATGTGGGCTGAGTTTGTGCCCGGTTTACATGTCAACTATTTTTACATAACCAATTTCTAGGGTGTTGGGCGTGGCTCTGCCCAATATCCACCTGCTACCAGGAGGAACCCACTAAGAGGGCCACCAACTCCTAGGCACGAGCCCAACCCCTCTCCCCTGCCACCTCAGTTAACCCACAAACTTTATCAGATTGATGGGGCGATGAGGAGTGTTGCACGTGGAATCCTTAGACACACCACCTTTGTAGAAGCAACTACAGTGGAGAGATAGGTTGACCCTGATAGAGACTCATGTGCAGGGCCTTCATGACAGAATCATGATAGAACTGTGACTGGTGGTAGCCATGCTGGGCCTTCTAGTTCAACGGTTATAATGCCACATCTTTGTCGCCTTTGCGGGAACAATTGCCTTGGCCCGATCGAGGGCTGCTATATGGACCAGGTTAGCAATTTTTTTAATGTGTTTTCAATCATCACTTGATAATTTGTAAAGTAATTTTAAAGTATTTGTGTTTGAATCAAACTATTATTTCAATGTAAAGTTATTTAGAGCTGAGACTCCATCATGGGAGAACGTAGGATCTCCCAACTTGGACGCAACAATGGCCGCTACAACTGAAATTGCAACACCTCACACATAGGTATTTTCAGTACCTCACACAATATTGTTATTACTTATGGCATTTCTATTATTTATGGTTTTATATTTATGACATACACGATGATAGTTCGTACAACATTTTTGAATATTTTTATTGCCTAAATAATTACTTGTTTAATATGTTCATAACATTCATGCATTTTGGTGTCCACGCGTATGCCCGAACTATGATGATTAGCCATCTCCTCCAGGGATCGACAGATCACCATATACATAGGTACAATGTGTAGTTAAAAGAACGCTTTTAATTTTAATTGTTACGACTTACTATGGTTTACTAAACTATGATATTACAAATGTGTATGCAGGGGCCACCAATAGCTGCAGGTGGTACAGTTCCCCATCCCCCATTTAGTCGCATGTTTCCAGCCTCTCCCATGAGTTCCCCCCCTCACTTCCATCTAGAACCCTCCCTCTATCCACCCCCTCCCTTCCATCCAACCTCCCCTCTCCATCCATACTCCCCCTTACATCCATCCTCCCCCCTCCATCCATCCTTCCCCACTCTTCCATACCCCCCATCTATACATCCTCACTCATTCATCCATGCTCCCCGACTATCCATCCTCCCTCATTCGTCCACTCCCCCACTTCCATCCATCTTCCCCCCTTCGTCCACAACCTCCCTTTTATCCATCCTCCTCCTTCTATCTAGGACCTCCCTCCCATTAACCATCCCTATGCATTCCCCCTTTCCCTTTTGGGTCAATACACCCTATCGTACAGCCAGTAGGGGTTCATCATCCACAATGTTATCCTCCAGCCCATACCACCATATCCTCTTCGACCATATCTTCTCCAGTTCCTTCCACTATTGGGGAAACTACTCTTTAAGCATCCTCCCATGTATCTATAGTGGTTTCACCCATATTTTCTGCAACTACATTTTCACCCTCCCCCATGACTACATCCGAATAGGTTGTCTAGCCAACTACTCCACCTGCTATCCCTAAATTCTAGTCATGTCCATTGTCAGAGGTGTTCACAGTGAGAATCAAGTTAATTTATGAAAATATTTTGATGCATTAAAAAAAATTAATTTAAGCAATTATTATTTTTCAATGAAATGATTGTCGTAAATGTTGTAGGTTGGAATTGCCGAGACGCTCAGCAGATACATGACACCTGCCTCATGTATCCCACTTGCATCAGCGGTGAGTTATTTAAGATTTGAATTCTACATTCAATTTTATAAATGTGGTAAATGTTACAAATGCTTGAAAATGATGGTATCTTATATAATTTGTTTCATAGCCTGGAGAGACGGTCTACTCCTAGATGGAAGAAGACAGGAGATACCAGTAGCTCCAAGAAGAGGAAGACCAATTTTGGAGATGCACCTGGGAGTGATGGGGGTGGTCACATTGCTTGACACAACATTTTTTGTACATTAGCCACGATGTGGCACTTTTTGGCACCAGTTTCCATGTACTTGGTATCTACGGCATGAGTTGCCATGTCTTTTGGATCTACGACACAAGTTGATGGATTTTGTACAGGGCACGAGTTTCCATGTATTTTGGATCTACAACATGAGTTGTCGGATTTTGTATAGGGCACGAGTTGCCATCGTATGTACATTGGGAACCATGTTCCACTATTTGATAATAACATTTATATGTTTGTTCGAGTTTTTTAGCCTTGATGTACATGGATTTCTAGTTATGTGATTTATATATCGCTTGTCTATATTTGTATCTTGTTGTCTAATGGTGTGTTAGGGTTTGTTTGAAAACCATTGAGTTATGGTGTTATAAAATGGCCAACGTTAGAAACATAAGAATTAAAACAAAGAACACGAAAGAACATGTCTATAATAAATCTAAAACAAAAACATACATAGCCTTATACCTTGGGATCCTTTCTTGTAGGATAAAAGGCATACATATTTAAATGGGCATATGCATACTTTACTAAAGGAGATACACTAATCTATGAATTCATGAGAAGGTGGAAGTCCCATTCATTCATATATTATAAGCATGAACATGTACTAAGGATAATAAGAATAAAATTAATCAATTTAACATATGAAATAAATCCTAAATCACATATGAAGCCTAAATCATTGTATACATCATTGTTGGATATTCTTACTAATTGGTGAAGACTTTCATTTAAATTCAAAGTGAAAATAACCAAATCTATCCTTGAATCCAATCACCCTTGAATATAATACGTTCGCACTTGATTGATCATCCCCTTTCCTATAACACATCTCATATTTCTCATTCCAAAACTGACATTCATATCACATTCCTCATTCCAACAATGGCATTCATCTTCTATGCAAAGGTGAAGTAAAGCATCATGGGGGAAATTTATTTATAGTTACCATTGCATCTACCCTTTGTGGGAAATAATGGGCAATTTCAATTTCCTTTTATCTAAAAGGTTTGGAACCATTGATAAGGCTTGCTAATAAGTACTGGGACTATCAAATCTACTTTCCATAGAAAATTATGGGTAGCACAAACATACGGGCTATCTCACACTATTCATGGATACACCTTGATTTCCATTACAAACAAGGTACTCATCCTTCATGATGACCAATCAATATTGGTGATCAAAATCGTTCTTCTAATAAAAAAAAGCACATCCAAGGCATCCACCAACCTATGTGCATGAAGATTAGTCATGGGTTATGATTTTATGTTTGGCTGCTCCTAAAATGATGAACAAGGATATGCACCTTGAAAATAATAGACTGAAGTGATTTTTTTGTGTAAAAAAGAAGCACTTGTACATGTTACTTGTTAGTGGACTAACATACTATGTGACACCCACAAATTAGTATGTGTACATATTCCTCATTCTTAAATATTTCCAATGATTTTTTTTCTCTCAATTTGGTCATATGTAACTCTAGATATGTCTTCTTGATATTGGAGTTACAAATAGAATTGAATGATTTGTGAGTTCAAACTAAATCACCATCGCCATTGAGAGTCATTGGAATCTTTGCACAAAGCAATGCAATTTCATAATCTTGGATATTCTTGGAGAGATTTCTATTGTGTGATGCTATGGATTGCACCATCCATATATGTTTTCTTTTGGATGATCGTTCAAGAGTCTAGATATTGGCATGTGATATGCATAATATGCTTATATATGTGCTCATACATGGTGCCATCTCAAGAACTAGGGTTTTGCTTAGTGAAGGCCATCACAATATTGATCAAGGGGGTCATTTGTGATCCAAAGGCTTCTGGCCATGCGTGGCCATCGTGGCATTAGAGAGATTTTGAGGTCAAAAAAGGGCCTCCTAAGAGATGTACTACAAAAATATGAGATATATTAAAATATTATGAATTGGGGGTTTTATGGGGTAGGTATATATGACAAGTCACCTCCCACACTATTTTCTATGCACAATATAAATAACCATGGTTGAGTTACTTTTCAAAATTCACTGGAAATAAAATTAATAAAATAAGACTACATTGATGTGACTAAGATTCATTGTAAATTCCCAAAAATGTATTGTCCTTTAACATTTATTTGTCTTGAACTTGCAAATGAAATTAAATAATAAAAAACATTTTTAAGAGCTTTTTTTAAAATTTTATGTTGACTTTTTATATTTAGTACTTTTCTCATGAATTTAATAATGTAATTTAATTGAGAATTTATTTATATGTAAAATGTCAATAATATTATTATAATCCACATTGCATTATTATTATTATTATTATTTATATTTATTAAATCTATTATTATTCTTTATTAGTTTGACATTATGTTATTAAATAGAATGGAGTGAATATATAATTTAAAATTAAAAACATAAAAATGATAATATATTATTTTATAAAAAAATGTGAAAGGACTTTCTTTATGAATTAAGAGTACTTCACTTGAAAATGACAATAATATTATTTTATGTGAAAGTGTGAAAAGACATTCATTATGAGTACTTTACTTGAAAATGACAATAATATTATTTTATGAAAAGACTATCATTATGAGTACTTTACTTTATGACTTAAAAGTACTTACACCACTACCTTGGTTAACTATGTGTTTTCATCCACCATAGAAAATTTGACAAATAAGCATTCTTAACTCATGCAAGGCCACCTCACCAAGGGGGATGATGTCATCTACTAGAATGTGATTGGTTGTATTTTATAGTACATTTTCTTTGTTTTGAGGCCCTTTTTTGACCTCAAAATTTCTCTAATGACAAATCCACAATGGACATAAGCACATGTGGGAGATGACAGAACCCAAGTCCACTTGTCGGTTTGGGTTCTGTGCCCCTGTAGCAAAACCTTAAAGTGTCACTGAATGGCCATGGGGTGCCTAACCAAGATTCCTGTATCACCAAAACTGTGACTCCGATCACAAATCGGTCACTTCCGATGGATCCATGACGTCGGGTTTCAACTAGGGCCCCACCCACAACATGCCTCCAATGCTCTAAAATGGTGCTATTGTGCCATCTCAGGAACTAGCATTTTAATCAGTGAAGGCCATCGCAATATTTCTCAAGGGGGTCAATTATGATCCGAAGGCTCCCGGGCATGCATGGCCATCATGAACACATCCACAATGGCCATGTGCACGTGTGGGAGATGACATAACCCAGGTCCGATCCTCGGTTTGGGTTCCACTCCCCCGGAGAAAATCCTCAAAGTGTCCTTGAATGGCCACAGGGTGCCTAACCAAGATTCCTGTAGCACCAAAATGTGACTGATGAGTCAAGTTTTCAGGTTTTTGATAACCTTTTTTCCAGTAGCCAAACTCAAGCAATGGTGATGAAACATGCTCATTTGTGGGGGAACATGTTTTACTTTAATTATTTAATGAAATTGTTTTATGATTATTCATGGATGTTAGAATGCGTATCAACTAAACTAATTATATGGAAATCAAGCTTGATTGAGCAGGTTCAGGGTCATTCAAGGATGGACATGTAGAATATTAAAGGATCACCAAGCTTGATTCCCTGTTTCCTAATTTATAGAGGATACACTCCCACTTTCAAGAGGAATCAGCATTAAATCATATAAATATGGGCCTCTCGGGTAGTGAGAGGCCGCTACTGTTATTTTGAGAAAAACATTGTTTTAACGTTTTCTGCCCTATCGATACTGCGAAGTACATACCTTTGTTTTGACATGGATTCTATATTTTAAATAAGAGATTGATGATTAATTCTAGCCAGCGTTTCTAAGTTTTATTCTCTCCTAAGTATGATTTGGAGAGGGCCCCTCCAACACGTAGGTTAGGAGATTTCTATTTGCAGGTATTTCTTTCAATTATGCATTTTACATTGATGATTTATTATTTCTGTAGTGGTTTATAATACATTATGTAGTACAGCAGAACAGTTTCAGTAGTCCTGTAGGTTCTTTCTTTCAACGCATATTCGAATCAACGATTGCATGTGTATCAGCTTTGCTTTCAATATCATGGTTTATATCTGAGGTTTTTGACTGTTTCTCATCGTGATCAATTTCTTTAGTAGTAGATGGATAGCTTGAAACGATTGCACTTCAATTTTAGTCTTGGTATTTAAAATGGTTTAGATCAGAATTCTAGTTTTAGGCATAAAATAACTACAGACCTTGTTTTCCCCAATCTTAGAATATATCTGTTATGGCATGTTCATTTTTAGATTTATTATTCTGCATTAAGTAATTTTATAAGATCATTCCCTTTACTTTTAGCATTTTAATTATTTAAGATAGATTTACTGCTTTATTTCTTCGAACAGATTTACTGCTTTTGGTATCTTTGTTTCTTAGAACAGGTTTACTATTTAATTCTTTTAATTAGATTTATTACTTTCCAGTATTTAATTCCGTAGCATAACCAGTTTACATATTTAGTAGACAACCTTTAGAACATCGATATCGACTTCCAACTATGACAAAGATTATCGTATAAGAGCATAGATAGTGCATGCATCTCTAAAGTTTGCATGTTCCCCGGGTTGACATTTAAAGTAGGCTCTTGGTATAGCTTCCCTCATTAGGCATCCATATTAGAAGCTCACCACTTTTTGGCGCCATTTCCGGGGAGGTGCTAAATATTTTAGGAGACATCACCTAAAAACCACAAAAAGAAAACAAAAATTACATAAAACAAAAACATAAATATCTGTAGCAATGAATGCCTCGTCAACAAAGGGATAGATTTGGCTGCTTTCTGCCCAAGAACCCCATGAGAAACAATGGTAATAATAGTTATGACCATTCTCAGTTTGAATTGGTACACTCTGAAGACGAAACTGACCACACATATGACCCAGATAGAGAAAACTTCACTAACAGTTCTAGCTCAAACACCTCAATGGAAAACAAAGAGGAGGAACCTAGGGAGATTTTCACTTTTCCCATTAGCATACCTCTCGGAGATGCCAGAATGAAGAACATAAATCTTAATAATCTGCCAAAATTTCATGGTTTGACTTCAGAAGATCCTGAGACATTCATGTTTGAATTTGAGGTAGTTTGCAGATCATTTGATTACACTACTGATGCACAAAAGCTAAGGCTTTTTCCTTCCACATTGAAAGACCTATCACTTCGGTGGTTCATGAGCCTTGAAGGAAATAGTATCTTTATCTGGGATCAAATGAAACAATCATTCTTAGAAAAATATAGGGACTACTGCAAGGACAAAGATACTAGGGATGAAATCTTTAGGATGCAACAAGGAGATAGAAAGTCTGCTGTGAATATTTAATTAATATTATTATTTATATATTAAATAGATTATTAGGTTAATAAGCAAAAGGGTGTAACCATTCGCTATTCTTGCTCAAGCCCTATAAAGGCGAGCTTATTGTAACTTTATCATCATCTATCAATATATTATTATCTTTGATCTCAAATATGGAAGGCAGATTCGCTTCTTAACCCTTAACCGAACACGGTTAACTTAGTGAACGGATACGTTCACTGCATTTGGTATCAGAGCTAGCTTCTGATCCGATGGTAACCATAATCTGGGAGTTTCTCCTAACCTTGGCTTTTAGCCATAACTTTAGAATGATCTAAACAGGGTTTTTGACCTCCCTCACATCTCTCTTCTGCTGCTACCCCCTACCTGATTCATGCATCTTCTGCACTCTGCTATCTCCCTTCCACGCTCACATTTCACCTTCTCATCCCATATGCCATCCCTTTCCGTATCTCCTCTGCTACACGTTCTGGAATCCTCATCCTCTCACACATCCTCGTCTCCCCTGGCATCCACCAACTCCTGCACTCTCACCACCCAACCACTCCCGCTCTTCCACCCTTCGTCGTCTCTCCCCGCGAGCACCCTCTAGCTGGACACCTTCCCCGTCCACCTCCGCTGCCAACGTCCAACCCTCCTCTGTGCTGCTACCTCCCGTCTCGCTTCACACGTCTCTCTACGCGCCTCCCTTCCTCACCTCATCATTTCCCTCTTTCCTCCCCGCTGTTACGTCCTCCTCGTGCCTCCTCCCTCACACCCCGCTCTCCTGCGACTCTGCACCATAGCGTCCACGCCTGCTCTTCCTCACCTGCTGGTCTCTCCCCTCACCTGTTGGTCTCTCCCCCCCTTGCCTGCTCGCTCTTCCTTGCGTCGCCTCCCATCCTCCTCCCAAGAGACGCCTTCCAACATATCGCTAGGGTTGAAACCCTAAATAATTTCACGTCAAACTATATAAAAAAAAAAGAAAATTTATTATAAGAGTTTTATTATTTTAAATAATAATAAATATTATTATAACAATTCAAACCTTATCAATATAATAATTATTATTATATAAATAATAATAAGGTTTTTATATATTGACATTATTATTAAATTTTTAATAATAATAATAATTGTATTATTACAATTGTTAAGTCAAAAGAGATAGTAATAAAAAAAAGAGAGAGAAATAATATTATTATTTTATTAAAATAATAATTACTTTAAAAAAAAGAAAAAAAAGAAATAGATAAGAAGTATTGAAGAAGACAAAATCGAGAAAAAGACAAAGAAGACAAAACAAAGAAAAAAGACAACAAGTGAAGATCTAGCAAAGGCTATCCATCATTGGATAAGTCAAGTCAAAGAAAGACGACCAAGTTTAAGAAATACTCATCAAAGAAATCAAAGAAGATCATCCCACCGTCGAAGAAGTCAGAAACCGTGTAATTATTGATAGGACATTGTTTCAGATTCAACATTATTTGTTGTTTCATTATCTTGATCATTTTTATGAAGATTATTCCGCAGGATGTGATTCAGCTCCTCTTGAGCTTTCAGGATTTGTTCGTTTTCTTCCTTAACTGTTTTTATCTCAATCTTTAAATAATTTACAGTCCCTAATAATTCAGATGCATTATCCTTCAATTCAACAAATAAATTTTCTATATTTATGTGTCCTCGTTCATTATTTAGATGTTCATTTTTAAGGGACCTGTCCTCAGCTGACCCTATTGGTCCTTCCATACCTGCAAACTCAAATTATAAATGCTGAAACTGGAACAAAATAAATTAAATCAGTAATTTGTAATTTTGTTATAGAATTTCCTTTGCTCGCATGAGCCACTTCAGGCCTAGTATTTGAACTTGCGCTCTGATGCCACATGTAACATCCCCAAAATTTCATGAAAATTTAAAATTTTTAAATAGCAATATATGCTAGTGTCGCTTGTTAAAGATGTCAACCTCAGCATGACTAAACATTAAACAACGTACTTTAATGATAACAACTCGTAACAACTAAGATTAGTGACTATTAGTTTATTGTACACATAATTCACCCAAAAGTATTAACAATTGTTAATTTAAAGAATGTCTTCAAAAGTCGTAAGTTATTATCGTCACATAAATGTCGAATGTTGATCTTACTTGTTTGTGTGCATAAAGTCAAATTCGTACTATGTTATGCAATTCAATTCTAGTGACTAATAGATCGTTTTACTGAAATGAAGGGGTTCTTGATGAGCCCTGAGGCTTACTTAGCTATTGCTAGCTAACGCTCCTGCCTTTTACTTGCAGACTTACAGGTAAGACCAAGAATTTTAAATGAATAAATGCCAAAGTAATTCCAATATTACTTTAATGTACAAAGTTAGTTTTTTTATTTTAAAGGAGTTTAAATGTTCTTAGAGTACTACTCTAATCTGCAAACTTCTCAGGTATTAATCATCCTTGGATTTATAAACTATATATAAAGTGATTCCATACTATTCTTTTGTCCCAATTCAAAAAATACGACTATGATCCAAAAAGAATGCTAATACCTACCAAAAACCTGTCTATGGATAATCAATGTTTTGTATTAACTATAGAGTTGATAACGTGATACATTTGAATTATAGATATTTATAATTTCCTTCTATTTATGCAAAGTAGTGGGACACTACTTTTATACTTAAAGTGCATACTAAGCTTTTATTTAAATGTATGGCTAAATGTAATACAATTACATGAAACCCTAGAGAAAGGTGTACGAATGATGAATTATATGCATGCTTTTCAGACTATAGACTATGCATTTGAAACCATTGAATTTACAAACCCTATTTCTTATACGGGCACAAGTATTGACCTTTATCGAAGGATCAGTGAAATGTAATAATTACATGGTTGAATGATCTAACCTTATCCTATAAGACTCTATGCTAACCATGGAAGAGTCAAGGTTAATCGCTAATATGGTGTGCGTTGGTAGGCATTCAAGCTTATGCATTTAATGTTTCCATAAATGATATTGTAGTGGAAGGCTCAGTGATTGCTCGTGTGGCTAACTTCACGTGATTCACTTGGATAAAACAGTGATAGTTTTTAACTCAGCACTGTAATCGCTTTCGAGCTGTACCCTAGTTGACATGGTAAAGTCCTAGCTGGATCTCTGCATCGGCATGCTCGTTCAAAAAGGTTGACAGAAGTGATAAATGCAATTGAATGCAATCTTGGTAAATGTATCATCATAAGTTCTGGTGGCTAAATCCTCATCGTGGATCTAAGTGTTCTTGGTTCCTGGTCTAACCCTAACCTTCACCACTATGCTACCATCGACCCTAAGCCTTCAGCATTCATTTGGGAGGAGAGAGTGGAGGAGGCCCACACGCTCTCCAATTTTCCAGGGTTTGCAACTTCTTAATTTTTCTTCCTTCCCCGGGTTCGATAGGGTGACTCCTTTACCTGCAACTAGTTGTAAGAGTATTGTGACATGAGTATATAGTGCAGAGTTTAACTTATACTATAATACGCTGAAGTTGTGATACTGTAGCCGGTTGTTGATAGGTATTTTACCAATATTTTCGCCGGTATCAAAGTTTCTAAAGTTTGGTTTTCTAGAAGGAAAACACTGTGGACCTAACTCATAAAAACCCTAAATTTTTGAAGGTCTCGATGGTTCGGTTGTTCTTCGCCTTATACCAAGAATCGGCGTTGGGCATTTTTGAAGGTTTGAGAGATGCATTCAGTTCCTACTATAGACGCCGCGAACGCCTGTGCTAGTAAAATCAATTAGGTAATGTTTCAGTTCCTTCGATTTTGTTTTTATAGTTGTTAAAATGTCGTTTTTCCTTTTAGATTTATACTTCAAACTTTGACCCTTCGTTACTATTTTGTGGGTAGGTGATACTTGGTGAACGTGATGTTGTCGTTGGTCTTCGAGGGAGAAGGTTTCTTGATAACCGGTCAGCCTCGGTGGTACCTCCTCGGCTCTTCACGCTGAAACTTGTTGATGTATATGTAAATTCAGAATGTATTTCACATATATGTATATTGTATTCCTATAGAGATGTTATTATTTCTCTATACGGAAGTGGTTGTATTCCTATAGAGATGTTATTATTCCTCTATATGGAAGTGTCGTCATTTATATTGTAAGTGTCGTAACTTAAACTTGATGGGTTATTAGACCACCTTGTTGGGGTCTGCCCTGTATAAGTCATGTGGGTCAAAGAGTTATTAGACCACCCTAGTGGGGGTCGGCCCAGTCAGCATTATGTTAAGTGGTTAAGTTGAGGCCGACCTAGTTGAGTAAAGGTCAAGTCAAGTTAGTGTATAAATAGAGAGTGTGTCTCTCTCATTTTACACATTCTATTCTCTCACTCACACTTTGGAGAGTGGCGCTCTTTTGGAGGAGGAGGCTCTGCTACTAGGAGAATACTATCTCTTGTATTCTGGTTGTATCATTGATCTATCTATCTCTGAGGAAGTTATTGGGGTTTTTCACCTTTATGGTTTTCCCCAAGTAAACTCTGTGTCTCTTGTGTGCTTGCATTACTGTGTCCATGATTGATATGCTATAGATTTGCTGTACATGTTGTTCTCTCAGTTAAGACCCTAGATCATATTGAAGTAAATTCTAAAAATTTAACATGGTATCAGAGCTAGCGTGAAAGAAGGCATGATATGGCATGTATGACAATTGTTGCACTTACGATGCTAGGGCTTGATATAGCAAAAATCAGTCATCGTAGCACTTTTGCTATAAATCCGTTTTGAAAAAGTTTCGGGTTTGAAACCTTTATAGGTCGAATACTAGATCCCCATGTACTATGTATCCAAAGGAAAACCTCTAATTCGTTATACTTTGTGATTTATGATCTGTACAATATAGGGTTTCTGCCTCTTCCAGATCTGAGTAAAAAAAAGGTGACCTTGGAAACAATGTCATAAATTGGGTTACGAAGCTCCAAATGAAATTTCATAAAAAGTGACAGGTAGTACACAGATTGTACTATCTCAGGAAACAT
This sequence comes from Larix kaempferi, assembly GCA_027924585.1. Lineage (NCBI taxonomy): Eukaryota > Viridiplantae > Streptophyta > Pinopsida > Pinales > Pinaceae > Larix > Larix kaempferi. Next base: position 20,398,408 of record BSBM01000321.1, read on the forward strand.
TTTCAGAGGCTGAAATTGAACCAGTGACATGTGGCACGTCGTACAAGTTTGCTCTCCTATTTTATCCCATAAACAGGTCACGTTGCAACACTTGGCATAACTCTCTCTCAGAGAATCCAATTGAGTTCAAACCTATCGGGATAAAATATGACAGGTCAGGCTATCTCAAAAAAATGTTTTAGACCCTGTGGATCGAACAGTTTGGAGTTACACCAGAAACAATCAGGTACATATTTCTGTCAAAACAGAATTATTTTTGAGCACCTTCATTCATGGCTTCCAGAATTTAGGGTTTCAGAGAAAGTTGGAATTCTTGTAATCAGAGACCATGACTGAATGCTACTCATCAAAATATAAATTTAGAGACCAAGATCAGAATTTTTGGTTGGGAAGAAGGCCAGGCTTGATCAGACCCTAGTTCGGGACTTTGATTAGAAAAGTGGAAAATTAGGGCTTCTGTAAAAATGGGAATTTTTGAAATCTGTGACCATGGTTGGAAGCTCCTTAGAAAAATAGAAGCTTAGAGATTTGGATCAAACCTTTTGATTGGGCATAAGAGTGGGCTTCATCAAACCCCAGTTCAGGGTCACGTCGAGTGAATCCGGAAGTTTCAAAGGAAAAATTGAGCAGTGAAACTTTGCAGTTTTCAAATTCTGAATATACTAGCTTGATTAGCTCATCAAGGCGCATATTTCTATCCTTTTGGAAGTTTGAAATTCAAAGTTTGAATTTTTGGGGTTTCTTTGACAAACCCTAATCCAGCTCTAGGTCCAGTTCTTGCAAATCAAGTGGATTGGGTTAATCCTAGAAGTAGATGGATTGATCACCTGCATAAGTGAAGAAGTTGTTGTTTCAGAGGGAGATGAGGCTAAGGCCTTACATAAGAAGATTACAAGCGATCTCGACAGGTATGTCTCAATGAGGTATGTTTTGAGATTTGTTCATGATTAAGTTTATGCTATGTTTGTCTTCATGTTATTACGGTTAGTACAATCTTGATTTTAGATTTGTCGTATCACCTTAACAAAATTATGAATGCATGATAGAAGATATTCATTGGTTAGGGTGTTGAGACTTATGATTGTACTAATGCATTATGGTGTTGTATGAGGTTTATGTTGTCTGCTAACATAAAAAGGTACACCAAGAAGGACAAATCATGTTCTACTTCAAGAACATATGATCATGGTGACATGAAGACAAAGATTCATCCATTGTCATGGATCACATAGAAGATCTACTTTCAAGGTATGTATAACTTGGTTCTACAATGGTTAACTTATGAGACATGTAGGTTACTAGCACAAGTCATTGAAGAGAACCGGAAGACATTATGTGGGTATGTTAGACATAACTAGCTAGCATGCTAGTCCAGGTATGTTTTTCCTATATCAAGCTAGAATCCTACCTTGTGTTAGAATCTTATACTGTTGTGTTGTTGATAATGATTATTCATGAAGTCATAAGTTTGAATAGTCATGGTTGTATGCATATTACGTTTCTTACCATAATTGATGATTTGACTAACCAAAAGAATCATGAAGGTATAGGTTTGAGTAATCACAAGTTTATGCATTAATGATTTAACTAATCAGAAGAGTCCTATGATCAAATAAGAATATGCATGAGTAAAAGAAGACTTCCCTGAAACCTTGAATACTAATGTTTATTATCTGTGAATGATCATGACTATACATGTTTAAGATTATTGTGTTTTGATAGTATTCATATTATACTAATAAATGTGTGGTTATGTATGAGACCTCAAGGATAACACAATGATGATACTAATAAGCATGCATAGTGGTTAAGGATGGATATAAGTTCAAGAACAGGTAATCCATAAAGCAAAGATCAAGAGGGAGCACACTCCAGTTGTTCCTGCAAGAAAGCAAAGGAGCACACTTGAGTAGTTTTTGCAAGGATGCAAATATTCAGAGAGAGTTGACCACTTCTCACAATCCACATCAGAATGGAGTTGCAAAGATTCAGAGGGTGTCCACCCAGCAACCATACAAAGATAAGTATTTGGACTGCCATTTCTTACATAATGTTATTCAATGATGTATATGCTTATGTTCCTAGAATTAGGTTGTGTATTATGCATATTAGAATAGTTGCATTGATGAACAATATACTACTAATATACATGGGTAAGTGGCCTATGGAACTGTACAACATTCCATTGCTACTTATCTAGAATGAAACCTCTTTGCTGACATGTTAAGAGTTTTGCACACTCTTAACAATGTTATGGTAGAGATTGGAAGGCATCTAGAAAGTTACGGAATATGGATAAATGTTGTATTGAAGCATTGGCTAAGATAATTGCATGATTGTATGACATATGTCTTTATGTGTAAGAATTTGTTCTGAAAACTATGAGATGTTTTCTAATCATGCAATTTAACTTGTTGTGTAGGAAAGATCGTATACCATCACCTACAAAAGAAGGACTACAACATTTGTTCAGCAACAAAGTTATCTATTGAAAATATTGAAGATATTGAGGTTCCCAAGATCTGGGAAGAATGCCCTGATTGAGGAGTACCAATCGATCACAAAGATGTTTGGGATGCAGTCCCAAGACCTGAAGGGGAGTCTGTAGTGACTTCCAAGAGAAGCTACAATATCAAGCATGCTGCAGGTGGTAGCATAGAGACTTTTGCTCCTGTAGCCAGATACACTTCCATTAGATCAGTACTTGCCCCGGCTGCAGTGATGATAGGGAAGATACACCATATGGATTTCAAGACAGCTTTCTGTAGTTGAAGAAGAAGTGTACGTGGAGCAGCCACTTGGTTCTGAGACACATGACAGGGAGTCATATATGTGCAGAACTTGGTATGGTAGGATAGACAGCTTTCTATCGAGTTTGGGATTTACCAAGACTAAAGTGGATTCCAACCTTCACTACAAGGTTGAGGAAGACAATCCAGTGATACTACTATGTGGATGGCCTATTTGTAACAGGTGAGGATAGATTGATTACCGACACACAGAGGAAGCTTGCTGCCGAGTTCGAGATGAAGAACTTTGGGATGATGCACTATTTTTTTTTGGCATGGAGGTGTGGCAGAGTGCAGATGGAATATTCCTTGGACAAGGGAAGTATGCAGTAGAGATCTTGAAGAGGTTCGGGATGATGGACTGCAAGGATATGGCCACACCTATGGCAGCGAACTTGAAGCTTCTATGTGATGCTTCATCTGATCCGATTGATGTCACGATGTATCATCAAATGATTGGGTCCTCTATGTACCTGACGAACACGAGACCAGATATTTGCTTTGCGGTGAACACATTGAGCCAGTTCCTGACGAATCCGAGAGATGTTCACCTGGTTGCTGTAAAGTATATTATGAGGTACCTAAAGGGTAGGGTTGATTATGGGCTCAAGTATGATGCGAATCAAAAGTTTAACTTGCAGGGTTATGTTGATTCAGATTGGGCAGGAAGTGCTGCAGATAGGAAGAGTAATCTGGGTGTTGCTTTAGTATGGGATCAGGTGTGATCTCTTGGTTTAGCAAGAAGCAGTCCTGCGTAGCACTGAGTACAACCAAAGCAGAGTATGTTGCGACGGATGAGCAGGTTGCAGATGTATTGACCAAGCCGTTGGCCAGAGTGCAGTTTGAGTACTTCAGAGAGAGGCTTGGTGCACTTCAAATTGAGGTTCCTTCCAAAGGGAAGTGATGAGTCCGGAAGATGCAGATGTACATGAGCTTTTCTGACATGGTTGATGTGTTCTCCCTTGGTCATGATGTAATTGCTGAGCCATTTTTTCACATGGTGGTAGATGTGTTCTCCCATTGTGAAAACGTAAGGGCTGGAGCCTTCCCCGAATGGTGGTAGATGTGTTCTCCCATGTCGGCTGTATAAGTGCTGGATGATGTGCATCTGGGATGTGCTTTGTGGACGATGAGATGATCTGAAGAGGACGATGCTATGATGATCAGGAGGATCATGGATGATGAGCATCAGGACGATTCTCCAGTTACTACTCTGTATATGTATATATGCATCATGTTGGATGCTTGTTATGATCAGTTGGATCATTTATATATATATATGCATCATGTTGGATGCTGGATATGATCAGTTGAATCATTTATGTATGTATGCATCATGTTGGATGCTGGATATGATCGGTTGGATCATTTGTATGTATTTTGTATATGCATCATGTTGGATGCTTGGAACATGTATCTGTATATGTATTAGGTGGATACTGAGATCATGTATGTTGATATGTATCAGGTGGATACACTGTATGATCAGGTAGATCATGTATGATGATATGTATCAGGTAGATAATTGGTATGCATCAGGTGGATGCATTGTATGATCAGGATGATCGTGGATGACGAGCTTCTTCAGATGACATGCATCAGGATGATGCAGTGATGATGATTAGGATGATCATGTGTACATCAAGATGATGTATGGTGAGTATCAGGATGATACTTTATGGCAGTGGATCAGGTTGTGCAGATGAGCATGTCTAGGAGATCCTGTAGGTTGGAGTTGTGTACTCGTAACAGCCTGGGATGCTCTTTCAAGACATTGCTCTGGGAGGACATGTAATTTGTGCCCTAGGAGATCTTCAGGTTGGAGTTGTGTACCCATAACATCCTGAGATGCTCTTGCGAGGTTTTGTCCTATGGCATGTAATTTGCTCCTAGGAGATCTGGACAGGATGAAAAAGGCCTTAGATGCTTCAGCCAGGTTTTTCCATGACCACATGTAATTTGCTCCTAGGAGATCTGGACAGGGTGAAAAAGGCCTCAGATGCTTCAGCCAGGTTTTGTGGTGGACCACATGTAATGTGCTCCTAGGAGATCCAATAGGTAGAGCTGTGTGCTTGTAACATCCTGGGATGCTTTAGCCAGGTTTTGTGGTGAGATCACATGTAACATGCTCCTGGGAGATCCGAAAGGTAGAGCTGTGTGCTCGTAACAGCCTGGGATGCTTCAGCCAGGTTTTGTGATGGGTCACATGTAATGTGCTCCTGGGAGATCCGACAGGTAGAGCTATGTGCTCGTAATAGCCTGGGATGCTGCAGCCAGGTTTTGTGACGAACGCAATAAGTCCTGAGGATTCCACAGTATGGCCAGTGATGATGAAGACCTGCAGGTGGTGGGCCTACATCCAGTATGAAAAAGGACTGGCTCTGTAGAACTTCCTATGATGAGTAGATTCAAAGATTGATTGAGATAGCAGCGACAGTGATGATGATGATGACTCGATGACGATTATCCAGTGACGATGATCCAGAGAAGATGACTTGTGCTAGAAGACCTGTGTCGAGAAATACCTTCCTAGTTAAGAGGGAGTGTTGATGTATATGTAACTTCGGAATGTATTTCACATATATGTATATTGTATTCCTATAGAGATGTTATTATTCCTCTATACGAAAGTGGTTGTATTCCTATAGAGATGTTATTATTCCTCTATACGGAAGTGTCGTCATTTATATTGTAAGTGTCGTAACTTAAACTTGATGGGTTATTAGACCACCTTGTTGGGTTCATCCCTGTATAAGTCATGTGGGTCAAAGGGTTATTAGACCACCCTAGTGGGGGTCAGCCCAGTCAACATTATGTTAAGTGGTTAAGTTGAGGCCGACCTAGTTGAGCAAAGGTCAAGTCAAGTTAGTGTATAAATAGAGAGTGTGTCTCTCTCATTTTACACATTCTATTCTCTCACTCACACTTTGGAGAGTGGCGCTCTTGTGGAGGAGGAGGCTCTGTTGCTAGGAGAAGACTATCTCTTGTATTCTGGTTGTATCATTGATCTATCTATCTCTGAGGAAGTTATTGGGGTTTTTCACCTTTATGGTTTTCCCCATGTAAACTCTGTGTCTCTTGTGTGCTTGCATTATTATTTCCATAATTGATATGCTGTAGATTTGCTGTACATATTGTTCTCTCAGTTAAGATCCTAGATCAGATTGAAGTAAATTCTGAAAATTTAACAAAACTATGATGATGGATGTTTTTGAGGCAGAAAAGTTTGTTTGTAAACTCTTAGTGGTTTTGGTTTGGAAATATATATATAAGTCGATACTTTTGTTGAAGATGCTACACATGAATATGGTGCCGAAGGAAAGCTTTGATTGGGAGGCTTTCTCTTCCGAGCCTCATGGCTCTCATTGGTTTCACAACGATTTACTTTCGCTCTGTTGGTTGTGTAATTATAAAATTTAATGGATTTGAACATTTTCAAACAAATTCGCAAGGTATGGCTTAGTTTTTTGTTTAAGTGGAAAATTAGAGCATCGCCCGACAAATAAAGATATAATATTTTTGTTTTTATAATGTGAACAAATGGAAAAGCTGCAAGTCTAGGTATTTAAACCTTGCTATGTTTGACTGCAATTTTCATGTTTATGGTTTAGGGTTTATGTGGAGGATCAAACCCTAATCCTCTTCCAAGATACAGTGTTTGTAAATAATTGTCTTAAGGATGGTTTTACTTCCTATGTTAAGTTATGAGAAAGCCGAACCTGTGGATTTCCTCTTGGGCATCTTCGGTGAAGTAATTATATGAAAAACATCTTACTTGTTTGATAAATAAACTATGCAATGTCTAAATGATAACAATAGGTGAATGACTCATTTGGCTTCAAGCCTGGTTTATTCTAAGTTGTAATATGAGTTTGGATTATATGATAATACTTGTGTGATATCTTGTATTTGTAAATAGTGATAATATTGTTAGTTTTGTAAAACGTTTCTCATATGTATGAGTGCTATTTATACGTTTGCAATTAAGACTTGGTTTTGATTTCAAAAGATTACTTAAGCATTGATGGTATATATTTATATAATCAATGCTTAGTCTATATTTGTTTAATTATAATATATATAATGATGCATGAATTCGTCAATGATTATACAGTAAGTATAAACAACTTTTGTATAAATAATCTTGATTTTAGGATGACTAAGTTTACTATTGTTTAAATATTCAATAGAAAGTATAAAAGAGTGATAGTGAGAAGTGCATAAGAATTAGATGAATACTATTTATAAACCTAAATAGATTCTGTGTAAGGAAAATAAAACAATAGTACAGTACCTAAATTTTATGGAAATTATTGATGGAATATATCATTTTGATTTCATTCATAAAATCTCATTATCAGAATCTACTCTAATCTCATCTTCCGTGTACTAGAGTACGGCATTTAAACCATGTGTGGAAAAATGCAGGGAAGGATTTTATTTCATTCATTCATTTACGATTTTAACATAGGAGACTATAAGACCTTCAACAAGGATAAATTGTAGAATAAATAATTGTTAACCAATTAAACTATTTAAGAAAATGTAGGAAACTGACAGCATAATAATATCAAAATTGAAATAACAAGTTTGATTGAAGTAAAACAAGATAACACAAATTGAACCTGAAATATGTAGAAGAAGAAACAAATAGCCAAAGGAGCCCGTTCCGCCCAACCAACTCCTAAATACAGGCAAGATACTTGCCTTAGGACCCCCTAGCTTGTTCACTGAACCACTAGGACGAAGATGTTGTGGGGAATAATGGAATAAATTCCCTTGCAACTCAACAGTAATACTTAGCAGTAGTGCTTCTCGCCTTTAGCAATATTGAACTTAGCAATGTGGATTCACTATTTCAGAATGCAGTCTTAATTCACTCAATCACTTCTAACTTTCCCCTCATCAAATCTTTTGTGCTAAGAAATTATCACAAGGTAAGAATGAAGAGCCTCCTGCTGAATTTTATGGATAGATAAATAACATGCCTAGGTCTTTTGGTCGGTTTATTTTAGTAAATGAGCCACCTCTTCAGTTCCACTTTCTTGGGGAATATGACCACAAAAGTAGGGAAGTTCCCCCCTGCAATAGTTAGAAGTGAGTTGAGGATGCTATCAAGTGTCAATTTGCTCTCCACCACAATCCATTCCCCCTAGTGGGTCAGTGAACACTCATTCAACAGTCTCCTTTGGATATTTGTTTCCACTTTTATTTATTAATAATAAAATATTCAAAGTAATTAATTACAGTAATCCATGACCCCACTTGGTCAATAGTCATAAAACTTTACAATAAAAATAAAACATAATGTTTTCTCAATAAAATAAAATGTCTAGAACTTGGGTATGTGACAACGTCGGTAGTCTGAAACAGAAACCAGAGGTTTTCAGTAGGGGTTCCCCGGTCTTTTGGTAGGTTATTTGTTTTTTTTCCTGTTACCTTCCTCCTCACCACAATCATCAATTTATTTCAAAGGGTGGATGCAAATCTACAGGCATATCGAGTCCTTAGTCAAAAACTGCAATGAGTTTTAAATCTTTATTTGTATATTATTGTTGTAGCTATTGTTTTCATTTTATATTGAACTTGACCTTTTTATAAATCTTTAGATCTAGTTATAAATTAATGCCAATTTTCTCCAACCTAAATAACGTAGGTCAGATAATTTAGTTGTTCAATCAATCTTCAGGTAAAGGAGAAATGAGATCTTCTTGATCTCAACCGACCCACCCAATATGGATATCTATTAAATAGCTATCTCCTGGAATACCAACTAGATTATATGGATTTAAAAAAAAATCACTTTTTGCTAATCTCAGCATTTCGCACACTCGTTAGTCTCTGTTCCACACAATTTGGGTAGTAATTCCTTCGAGTGCTGCTTGGTTTGCATAGGTTTCTTTTGCACATATTCTCAATTGCTGATCTATACCTGATAAAGATCAGTGTTGCATAAATAGATCCTAGATTATATGCTTATGCAAAACGCAAATTTTGCTTCTGTCCACGGTTCATAGTTTATATTGAACAAAGATTAGGGTTTACAAAACTAAAGAACTCTGGTATTGAGTTCCATGAAAATATAACAAAAAAGGCCTATATTAACACTGTAAAGCATTTAATTACTCTCCATACAAGTGGGTGAATGAGAGTGAATGCGTCTATATTTTCATGTTGTTTATGGTCTCTCAGGATTAAGTTAAATTATGAATAGTATACTCGAATCTGTTATGCATTCATTCTCTAAAATATCAGTGGATATTTGATAACAAATAGAAAGAACAACTTCTTAGCACATCAATAAGCATTGAACGTGCAACAACTACGGACACAACCAGTTGGATAGGAGAGGACCAGTGATATGATTGGAACTCCTTCCATTCTGGAAGGTATAAACCTGTTTTAACTGGCAGATATTTGACAGAGATTAAACTTTTAGAAAACTTGCCGTGAACTTCTTGTGCTATAAAAATTTTTCACAATACAATCTCTTTATTTCTTAGACTAGATTGTAATATCTTTATATATTAACCCTAAACACAGAATATAACTACATATTTTAGCATTGGTACAAGGTAATAAAATCAGGTGTAGCTATGCTCGCAACATCCCATCTACCATAGCATAAGCATAACATGTACTAAACAATATGATAATCATCAATAACCAACGATCCGTGAGAATTAAACTTAGCCCAAGGGAACCTATCTACACAAAACTTTAGCCACCACTCCAGCTCGACATTTTCATAGCCATTAAGAAAATGTCGACGAAGGAAACTATGTCCCACACAATTTGCATCTTTCTACCAGCCACTATGAGTGTACAGACTGGATTTCGAAGCATGGATGAGGGCATATGCAATGGTATGATCAGCCTAGAAGGTCGCCCTCAACAGTTGTAATCATCGATGGTTCTATGTGCATTTGTTGGTGTTTGTTGTCTGCATATTCTTTAATTTTATATTGCTAAAAGTTGATGATGTGAAAGAAAGAGGAGGACCATCCATTCATCTACAAGACATGCTACAATGAGGACATATCATTGAATCAATGTAATGTTGGATCATCCATAGAAATTATGAATGAATGCAACTTTAGATGTGTAATAGCAGTTTTAGATGAATGAATGCAGTTTTTAGATGTGTAATGTTGGATCATCCAATTTCTCATCATTAGTAAAACTGAACTCGAAATTGTTCAGAATATTAGCCATCGGTGATTGTTAGGTGAACGACGGTTAGATGATGGTTTTCAATCTCTATTCTAGCTTGTAATTTGTAACCTCTATGGTTCATACCCAAGGCTACAAGATAAGTTTAAGACGCAACATTCTGGAAATGGGGCCTCTGGAATCAAAAGTTTCTTTAGCACAGGAATATTTAAGAGATGGTATGAAAGAGATGGGATGCAAGAAAATGATTGGCTATCACTGGTTGCTGTACATAGCGATTCCTGGATACTTGTCATTTCTGTCTATTTTGGTGCACGATCTGGTTTTGACAAAAATGATCAATACATTTACCTGTCTCTAATATCTTTCTTTAGCATGAAGATTGTTTCTGTGGATAATTTGCTGATAGTATTCTGGATGAGCTTTTTTTTATGCCCTCCTGATCAAAATGAGAGGAGGCTCTTTACTGTATTTGATACCAAAATGAAATTATTTGTCTATGCTTGTTGGCTTGATCTCTATACTATCATAGAATCATTTGATTTGTATGTTGTGAATTATGAATGTATTAAGCACAACTGGTGGGAACATTTTATGATTACATTTTTGGTTGAGTCAGTATAGAATCTCCTGAATTTTGGGTAATTTATGCCTATGTCTACCTGATTACGAAAACCCAAGGTGGCCATATTTGTTCAGTTATTTCCTCTGGCATTTCCATGGCTCCAATTAAATTCTAGTTTTAGGGTAGAATCTTGACCTCTAAACAACTTACACTTTTTAATGGGATTTTGAACATCTTGTTGACTTTTGTGTTATTTGGAAAAATAATGTTAGCAAGAATTCATTATAATTTTTTGGAAATGTGTTTATACTATTATAAGTTGTGTTGGAAAGGCCCATTAATGTTCTTTCATATGTTTTCAGATTATGATTTTCTGCAATTACATATTTAAGGGGTTGTTAACCAAGTGCATGCATTTTGGGAGGCATGATTCTCATCAAATGACGCAAAAGATTTTTGTTAGGATAACCATGTCCTGACTCGGATACAGGTTATCCTATACCCCTAAACATTTTCTTATCCAAATATCGGGTCATTAATCCAGGGTGACCGCTTAAATCCTCGTATTAAACAATAAGGTTGAAGAAGTTAGCTACTTGTTCTAGGACATTAAGAAATTTATCATCTTAATTCTTCCGCATTATGGATTGGTATCGTATTGATTTAAGAGGTATTATACTGGAAATCATAAGAACACAATTTGATGTTTTCGAAATAAATATACTTCACCTATACTTAACCTATTAAGGTCCTACATACAGAAAACAACTACCGTAGTAACTCGTTCTTGCATCTCTGGCACGCGACGAGCTTATAATAGGTGATATTTCGTGGAGAAATCACCACCTATCTACTTATGCTTCTAACACTAGGAGAGGGGTTAAATGACCAAGATTCCCATTGATGCACGACTATCAGCACTGCAATTTACTATGTACAACTTCAGTCTTAAAGTTATTCTACCATTTTGTTGTGTTTGCTACAGAAAGTATAGAACCTTTGCCACTTGTATTTGTTTCAATCATCTTTAAATATGTTGAACCCAAACACTGTGCAACAATGACCATAGTAGCAGCCTTGCTTTAGAGGATAGAAATTTTCATGTGTTGAGACACATAAAACCGAACCCAAACGCTGTGCAACAATGACCATAGTAGCAGCCTTGCTTTAGAGGATAGAAATTTTCATGTGTTGAGACACATAAAACCAAAAAAATGTCAAACCTGAAGTGTAATACCATGCAAACCTGGAGCATAAAAACATGAAATATGTACAACAATTATCTGTATGGAAAATTGAATTTAATTATTTAAGTTAGCTGATTTCAAGTCTCAACATCTAAACCCTTGATCATTTCCAATTATGTAGTGCATGCCTACAAACCATTTAAGGTGACATTGTTATCTATTTTCAATTTTGCAATCTAGAAAACATTGGGCATCATCCACAATCTGGTGATTTGGATTTTTTAGCCAACTTATACATTTGAAAACATGGAAAACTGCCATTAAATGTTTAGACTAAAAAACTAAAAAAGAAAATGCATGCACTTAAGCTATTACCCAAGTGCATGCGTTTTGGGAGGCATGATTCTCATCAAATGATGCACAAGCTTTTTGTTAGGATGACCATATCCTCACTCTCATATAGGTTATCCCGACAATTTACTATGTACACCTTCAAACTTAAAGTTATTCTACTATTTTTTGTGTTTGCTACAGAAAGTATAGAACCTTTGCCACTTGTATTTATTTCAATCATTTTTAAATCTGTTGAACTCAAAAGCTATGCAACAATGATCATAGCAGCAACCTTACATAGTCCATTCCTACAAACCCTTTAGAGGATAGAAATTTTCATGTGTTGAGAAACAAAAAATTAAATAAATATCAAACCTGAAGTGAAATACCATGCAAACCTGCACCATAAAAACATGAAATATGTACAACAATTATATGTATGGAAAATTGAATTTAAGTTAGCAGATTAGTTAGTTTGCAGTGCTTCCACTGTATGATTTTATTGGTATTCAAGAAAAAATCTTTTGCAAACCTTTATTCTTTAATGTTGATTTCTGCCTTTGAAACTGTTATGTCTCAAGTCTCAACACATAAACCCTTGATCATTTCCCATTATGTAGTGCATGCCTACAAACCATTTAAGGTGACATTGTTATCTGTTTTCAATTTTGCAATCTAGAAAACATTGGGCATCATACACAATATGGTGACGTGGATTTTTTACCTGGCTAGATTTGAAAACATGGAAAAATTTCATTAAATGTTTAGACTAAAAAAATGAAAAAAAAGAAAAATCAATCCCGACATGAATTCTTCGTGCAAACTGAACTATGGAACTAGAGAGCTGGAAGAAGAACACAAAATATTTTGCATAATTAAATAGAGAGCAACATTTAAATTTAGGTTAGCAAAATAGTCTGCAATTATTTGTGTAAACATCAACCAGATGCATGGTGATGGCTGTTGATGGCTGAAGGTGCACTAAATAAGTTTGCAAGAAAAAGGAAGATGAATTCTAAAGGTTGGACAAGGATTTAGATGAATTTTGCCATAAGTTTATTTGAAGTCTAAATGATGAATGAAATTCCAACAATATATGAGGTTGTTAGTGGAAGTGCAAAGAATCAAATAAAAGAAAGATCTAAAGTCACCAACAACAACAGTAGCAAAACCAAGTCAAGAGGGAAAGTGGTGAGTTCTCATCAACAAGTACATTTTTTTTCAATTACAACTTAACTCGGATTGATGATGATCTTTTATATTGTCTCAAGGTCTTTTCTATAGGTTTTAAGATGTACAATATGCTCATATACTTATTTAATTTTTGTTTCAATTACGATCATCTGAATCTCAACCAAAAATGTCAAAGTTACTGCTATCCAAGGATGAGGAAGACATCTTAGATGAAGAGGAGGATGATGAACATGGGGAGACACTATGTGGATCTTGTGGTGGATTTTAATCCTCTCCAACTACAAAATTTTGGATTGCATGTGATATGTTATAGAATTGGTTCCATGGAAAATGTGTGAATATCACTCCTGCAAGAGATGAACACATTAAAAAATCCAAGAGATGGGATGCCCTCTCTTGTAATGTGGGCCTTCATTAATTTAAGTTCCACCAAGGTTTGTGAATAGGGGATGAGATACATGGATGGTGAAGAGGACTGCATCACTTAAAACCACATACATTTGTACATTTATAGTGAAAATTACATAATGATTCAATAAAATTGAAATAGGTGAAACATTGCTTTTCTCATAAGAGGTTACTAGAATTCAATTACGCCAAAGAAGGTAGACATACCAGCATGAACTTCCCTTTGAGGGTAGTGTCATGAAGAGGTTTCGATTGTAGAAGTATCCAGTGCAAGACTCTGTTGTTGAACATCAACAACATGGATACATTGCTTGCCTCAACAATGATTATCCCTATGATGTACAAGAGAAAATTATCTTATTTTACAGTTTTAACGGGAAAAATCATAATTCATAGGTACATATTTGAACTGAACTTACTATACAACTACATTCTTGATTTTTGAGACATTTTGGCAAAAGAAGGTTATCATTAACATGACCCTCTTTGGTGACTATTGGGTAGTCTTTGTTTCTTACCTATGTATGTGACCATTTTCCAGAATTTGGAAAGATGGTGTTAACTATTGGAAATTTTATTCTCATATCAGTCCATAAGGAATTATATTTAAGGGTGCTGGCTCAATGGTAGAGCACCTGCCTTACAGGCAGGAGGTTGGGGGTTTGATTCCTCCGTGCCCTATATATATTCTCAAACCACTAAAAGGAGATAAATGACTAAAAGAATCACCAAATTTGCATATAAACGACCACCAGTACAAAATAAGAGATAAGTGACCAAAAAAATGACCAAAATATGCATATAAATGACCATGTTTGAGTTGGTGATTGCTGGTAGAAAATTAGCGGTCATTTATCACATGACAAAAAATATGGTCATAAATTTGATCATTAATTGTGACAATTAATGACCAAATATATGACCAAATTAATGACCAAATATACGACCAAATATATGACCACAAGATAAGCTATACATGACCAAGTTAAATATGACCACATTTTTGGTCACATGATAAATGACCGCTAATTTGCTACCAGTGGTCATTTACATGTGGTTTTGGTCATTTTTTTGGTCATTTATCTCTCATTTTGTACTAGTGGGTGGTAGCCCCCTAGTCTCATGGAACACTTCTATGTATGCGTATAAAAGTTTCTCCAACGGGTGTTTCTACTCTTCAGTACATCCCTCTATATATGTCTTTACCTGTACCGATTCACTTTGCTATTGATTAAGTCTTAATAAAATAAAAAAAGCTTCCTACTTGAAGTGATCATCTTTTCTCTTGGTTGGTACATACTAGAGAGATCTTTAGTTTTCCCTTGTGCACATTGATGATGAAAGATATCCCTTCCTTGATGAAAAAGTATTGGTTTTCTCTCCTCATGAAGATAATATGCCTCTTATACATGTAGGGGATTCCAAACACTACATCACAAACATCAAGGGGTACTATGTCTACCTCAACTTCATTAATGTAATGTCCAAAAAAAAATACAAATAAAAAAAAAATCCCACCAATATAATAATAGATATTCCAAAGGTAGTCATTTATAATTTAACTTCAACACTAAATACAATATGATGTACATCGATTCTTAATTTACTGAATAAAAAATTTCAAGTTTTCCTAAGAAATCATAGCCTTTCCGACTAACAATTCCTATGGCTGCGGAAGCAGAAGCGATGTGTAGAGTAGATTTCCATAACTCTATTCCAAGTTTGCACATGTTAGAGTATTTATAAAAGTTGCTTCTATGTATTGTTCGGAGTTTTGAGTACAAATTTATAAATGTCTAAATGTTATCTTCACGTGAGATGGAACTTGATGAGGAAAAATGTGAGACACATGAGGGGACCTTGTTGTTTCAGAACGGGGAAAATACCCCTCGCTAATGCATTGAATTGGAAATGTGGTTTTGCAGGTGTGCCCATGCAGGCATACCCCTATGGTATCTCTTGCCTATCCCCACTTAAGTCATGATGCAAAGAACTAAAGGTTTGGCACCTTGAGACCCTTTTTAATTAAAGCTATCACCAATGACAATCCTCTACTATAGAAAATAGGGTTTGAGATCAAAGTAATTGTATGGTTGGTGGATCATTGAATGTAACATATGATTCTGCACATGGCATTGGTTGCGAGCTATACCGAGATTTTTGCACTAGCTGCTATCATTTTTCGTGGTCATTTTGCTTGTTCACTATTGATGCATTTGGGGCTCTATGCTCTGACCCAAGCCTTGCTCGTGGTGGTAGCACCAGTTGGCTAATGGTCTGGGACTTCCAGGGAAAGGCACACGCGATAGGTAAAGTTCACATTTTTGTATAAGCTCAATTCCTCAATGTGTTGTTTCAACTTGATTTCTTATTTCAAATATTTAACTTCGATTTGGTGGTTTTGGCGTTAGGTTTGGTGTTTCTCCTCCTCTACGTGGACTGCTACCAGGTGGTCAACACCCTCATCATTGGATGGCAGGGGAAACAGTAAGTCCAAATATCCCCAAACCCTCGCTCTTGCCTCTTGCATCTCTGGGAGTGTAATGTTTAGTTGCAAAGGGGTTTTCAGGTGGCCTTTGGCTCACAGGTTTGCTTGAGTAACCCTTGAGGAGGTCGCCTTTGGCTGGAACAAGAAATTTAAACAATGTTGTAATTAATATTTCAGATGGGTGAACTTCTATATTTTCCATACTTACAGTAGAGTTCCAATGCTTGTCTTGGATGGTTTCAATGGTATTGGCTACTGTGATAAGATTGGATGTGGAGAAGATATTTATCCTGTATTTACTTGTGAAACTTGTTTGGATAATGACAAAGTGAAATGGGTTCATCTTTTCTCATTTCTATGAGACCCAAATGTTTACATACAGGAGTTATGATTATTGTATTTCTTAAATGGTATTCCTGTCAGTTTGAATCGTTGATGGCAAGTCGTTTTAATCATTTCACGGAGTCCATGATAATCATGAAACTTGCCTTAGCTTTGCTCTGCGTTTTCTTTTTTTTGTGGTATGAGAGAAATTATAGATGTTTTATGCTATTTGTGCTTCCAATACTGAAGATAGTTCGATTTACTTTTCTACATGGGTAGATTGGTTAAATGTTGTCGCCATGGATACTTCTGTCTCTTTTCTAAATTATTAAATGCGATCTGGGTTCTTGAGTTGCTACCCGGGTTTCGATACCTGACCTGGGGCTTCTCAGATGCCTATCGTTTTTATGGTGGGACTTGCTCCTTGAGTCTACCAAGGTTTTAAGGTAGAAATGTAACTTATAATTCCTTGTTTTTAGTTGTGTGAAGTGGCAACTTTGTTTATCTACTATATCCTTATTATGGATCTAAGGGGAAGATAAGTCGTGGTCTCTGTATCTTGTATGTGTAATTTTTCAATGTTTGGCTCCTGGGTATTTTATTCGAAGGAGATGGTAGTGATTTGATCCCATGACCTGTATTTCAATTTAATAAAATAAATGTTGTTGAAGTCCATAGACTGATTCCTTGATAATGAAAAAGCTTTGAGATCATAACATATTGTGCTTTTACTGTTTGGTACTATAATTCGATTCTAGTTTTTCTTTTGGTAACTGCCGGTTAAAAGATGATGTGTAAGTTCTACTATTTTAATTATGTAGGTAGGAGGTAATAACTGTATTTATCTTGAGTATCCAAAACTTGATGCATGAACTACTAAGTGTTTTCAAAGTCTGAAGTCGTTTTCATGTAAGGGTTAGTAGTTTCGAAAATCCTCTTGGTCAGATTTGAGATACATTAATGTTTTAAACCTGAGAGAGGGTTTTAGTGGAAATAAATATACATAGTAATGTGAACAACATCCCTATCCTACCTATACAAAGATTAAGGAAATAAAACATAATAATCACATACAGCTTCAGAAATGAGAACATACTAACACTGCTCTGAAGGAGTGTTCTAAGTGTATCTAAACATGAAGAGCAGATATCTAAGTTTATGAGTTCGCTAGGATGTCTAGCACAGGAACCTGCTAGACATTCTATTGATCCTATATTCTAAGTTAACGTCAACCAATGCTCTTTGTTTGTCCCTATTAGAAAGTCTATAATTAAATCATCTTAGGATGAAAGAGAAACCAGTCCAATGATGCTAGGGTAGCACCCTGTATTACTTATCTAAATCTATTATAACTTAAATTGAAAGATTCACATTTCATACCTGATCATTTTGTGTCTTCCTCCCTTTCTGAATTAACCTGCACACTCAAACAATAATTAGTGTAGAGCTCTCTGAGCTTAGCTGGATTGTTACAATGAATTTGGGGCTACCACGTTCCTCCCAACCTTGACCCTTGGACCGTTCTGGTTCTATCTGGATCCCCCTGAGCTTGGTTCCAGCATGCAATGAGAGAAAGAGGCCCTAGATCCACTACTAGTTTAGTTCTGAGAATTTTCTAGGTAGGCCTGCTTCAACTTCTTGGAGCAGAATACTTTTTCTTTGACTACCATAAGAGAATGATAATAACCAAGAATGATAGATGATCCCCAAAACTTGGGATCTTCCCTCTTTAAATAGGGAAGTCCTGAATTAAGACTGTTGAAGTAATTAGTTTCTTTAAATTCAATAATTAATAATTAAAAGATATTATTTAATTAAATATCTAGTCCTCTTGAACTAGGACTTTTCCAACTGTTTGACTATAAGTCATTTTGATTTATGCTCTTAATAATAACAATAATTATACTAATAATTATTCTTATATTAAATATATTTCACTTAACTATTAATACATCATTTAAAATATTAAATAATGCATAAATTAGATATACTAATTATATCCCATAATTAAATAATAACACCATTATTATTTAAAGCTCCTAATAATAATAATAATAATATTAATATTGATAATAACTTGGGGGCCTTTAATCAGGTTAGTCATAAAAGACTACTGGTAATTATCTTTTATTTATTTATGTGTCATCACATGACACTCTTTTCTCTTTAACGTTTAGGGACACGGTCCACTTCTTTTGGACGGTCGTGGTCAGCTTGGTTAGGTACCTCTAGTCTCTCTCTTTGCATGTCGGATTCCCTCGTTTAACATGGTAGCTCCCGCAGTAGGTGATGATGGATAAAAAGATGAATCATTTAGTCAATTAAATAAATGTGATAAAAGTGCTCTTAAGAGTCTTTCCGACTCAACACTTTGAAACTTCGTAACCCCAAGTGCTCTTCAGATCCATTTAACTCAACACTCTCACATGGGAATTACTCTAGTGCAAGTCCAAAGTCCCTGCTCAACACTAGTGCTAGCATGTGGTTGTGAGGCACATCTAGAATATTTAAGTTGCCTTGGATCCGATATTCGTTTATCAAGCTTGGAGTGCTCCAGGGCTTATGCCCAACACTCAATGTACATCAAGGCTTACTCCCAATACATCATATTTCCTCTAGGTACATCGGGGATTTTGCCCAGTATGTAGGTAATCTGTGTTTTTCTGATTCCATGCTCAACACACCATATAAGTCAATTATGTTATTCACATCATTGCACAGTATGTAAGAAAAGGTCATCTTAGTATATTAGGGTTTTGTACCCACATCATATGGTAAAAACATAAATCAAAACTTTGGGGCTTCCTTGCCCAGTATATAATCAAATAATGAAATTCAGTCAGGGTCCATGCCCAATATGTCAGTCTACAAAAGAATAAATCAAAACTGCTAGGGCCGTGGCCTAATATAACATCATAAAATAGTCAGTCCAAAATTCGGGATATTACATCCCTCCCCGCTTAGAACAACATCGTCCCGGTGTTTCTAAGGACTAGGAATGAGGTCATGAAACAAGGCAGGGTATGCATCTTTCATGGTGGCCTCATTCTCCCAAGTAGCCTCATCTGGTCCAAAGTGCCTCCATTGCACTTTCAGCTGAGTAATGGTCCTGCTCCTAAGCTGGACCTCTCTCTTGTCCATAATGTGGAGTGGTTCTGGCATGAACTCCCCTTCGGGCTCCACCTCTAATAAGGACCACTCAGTAAGATGTTTAGTATCATATACATATTTCTTTAATAATGAAGCATGAAAAACATTATGAACTTTTATATCTGCTGGTAAGGCCAACTCATAAGCTACTGGGCCCTTCTTGGCCAGTATTTCAAAAGGTCCACAAAATCTTGCGGCTAGTTTCCCGCAATGTCCCAAGCTCAACGAGCTTCGTTTTGCTTTTATTTTTAGGAGCACATGTTTGACGACTTGATAGTCGTTGTCCTTTCTTTTCTTGTCCACATAACTCTTTTGGCGGTCTTGTGCTTCTTTTAAGTTTAGTTGTACCTTGGAGACTAGTTGTTCCAAGTCCTTTAATAGGTTGGGTCCTAAAATAAGTCTGTCTACTGGACTGTCCCAAGTCACGGGGGTCCAACATTTCTTGCCGTAGAGTACTTCGAAAGGACTCAATTTGTCCGAGGTTTGATAACCGTCGTTGTATGTGAACTCTTCTAGGTGAAAACAATCTTCCCACTTGGTGGGGTTATTCATGACATTCATCCTCAACATGTCCTCGAGGATATGGTTTACTCGTTCTGTTTGTCCATCGGTCTAGGGGTAGTATGCGGTACTGAATTGTAACTGGGTTTCCAGATCGGAGAATAATGCTCTCCAAAAGTTGCTAGAGAACTTCGTGTCTCGATCGGAAATGATTGCTTTGGGTATCTCGTGCAATCGAAATATATTTTTTAAGAATATTTCCGCGATGTGAACTGCTTTGTAGGTGGATTTCACCTGTATAAAGTGGGATGCTTTAGACAGCTTGTCTACCACTACGAATATGGAGTCGTTCAGTTTCTTACTCTTGGGTAAGCCTGTAATGAAGTCCATACTTATTACCTCCCATTTCCATTTTGGAATGGGTAAAGGTTGAAGTAATCCGAAGTGGTGTTGGTGTTCTGCTTTGACCAATTGGCATTCCTAACATTTCGTGATGGACATTGCGATGTTAGCTTTTAGTTTAGGCGAAAAGTAATGTTTCTTTATGGTCGAAATCATCTTTTGATATCCGGGGTGTCTTGAATAAGGCTTCTGGTGAAATTCAGTGAGAATATTTGATCTAATGTCTCCACTCTCTGGGACGTAAAGTCGGTCTTTCGACCACAGTAGTCCCGTTTCGTCTATCTTATATTCCTTCTACTATTGGAAAAGTCTGTCTTCCTGGATCTTTGCGAGGATTTCCATATATAATGGTCACTCTTACATGCCATTCGAATTCTGTGGTGTAAGTCGGAGTCGATTTGGCTTACTGTGACCTCGTAAAGCATATGTGCTTGACGGCTTAAGGCATCCACAATCTTGTTTTCCTTGCGTTTTAAATGCTTTAGTTTGAAATGGTATTCACTAAGGAAGGCTAACCACCTGGCCTTCCTGGCAATGAGGTCGGGTTTGTCGAAAAGGTATTTCAAGTTCATGTTATCAGTCATTAATAGAAATTTCTTTCCCATGAGTTAATGTCGCCACATCTTCAGAGCATGGATGATGGCGGATAGTTTGAGGTCATGAGTTGGGTAGTTCTTCTCATGTTCTTTTAGTTTCATCGATTCGTAGCATATGGAAAAATTATCTTGCATAAGGACTCCCCCAAGTCCTTCCTTGCTTGCATCTGTACAAATGATGAAGTCCCCCTTGGGATCCGCAATACATAGAATCAGTGCACTAATCAGTAGTTATTTCAGCTTTTGAAATCTCTCTTCGTACTT
This sequence comes from Larix kaempferi, assembly GCA_027924585.1. Lineage (NCBI taxonomy): Eukaryota > Viridiplantae > Streptophyta > Pinopsida > Pinales > Pinaceae > Larix > Larix kaempferi. Next base: position 20,419,782 of record BSBM01000321.1, read on the forward strand.
ATCCATCCAGATAAACTTGTTTTCCTTTTTCTGCAAGGCGGTCATGAGACATGCGATCTGTGAGAAGTTCTCAATGAACTTCCGGTAGTAGCTGGATAATCCTAGGAATGACCTTATGTCAAATACGCAAGTAGGTGTGGGCCATTCTTCGATAGCTTTGACCTTTTTCGGGGTTGACGGCTATTCCCTTCTCGAAAATGATATGTCCTAAGTATTCAATTTGGGGTCTGTAGAAATCACACATACTAAACTTGGCGTAAAGCTCGTGCTCCCTTAGTATCCATAAAACGATTTGGAGGTGCTTCTCATGTTCTACTTCATTCTTGGAGTAGATTAGAATGTCGTCAATAAATACTGGAACGAATTTATTGAGGTAATTACTAAAGATATTGTTCATCATCAACATAAGTTTGGCTGGTGCATTTTTCAACCCAAAGGGAATCACTATGAACTCGTTGTGGCTGTAACGGGTTCAAAATGCAGTCTTGTTGATATCCTCATCACGGATCCTTACTAATGGTATCCGGATCGTAAATTGATCTTCGAGAAAATCTTTGCCCCTCCGACTTGGTCAAACAAGTTGTCGATCCTAGGGAGTGGGTAGCGGTTCTTAATGGTCATCTTGTTGAGTTGGCGGTAATCAATGCACATCCGCATCATGTCGTATTTCTTCTTGACGAAGAGTATCAGTGTGCCCCAAGGGGACATACTGGGTCGGATGTACCCTTTGTCAATTAGTTCTTGTAACTGCAGTTTGAGCTCCACCAATTCTGGTGTGCTCATGCAGTATGGGGCTTTAGAAGCTGGTACTGACCCAAGTGTCAGTTTGATAGAAAAGTCTAAGTCTCATTTAGGTGGTAATCCTAGTTTTTCTTATGGAAATACATCCTTGAATTCTACGAGGACTGGAAAGTCTTCAATCTTCTATTCCCTATCATTTTCTATGTTTTGAATATTGACGACAAAGAGTTTGCAACCCTTTGTGATACATTTCTTTGCTTGTAAGGCGGAGATCTGTCTTACTGACACTTTCTTAGGGATACCCTGAATCATCTTTTGAATCCCTTGGTCATCCCTACAAAGCAAGGATTTGTTTAAGCAGTCTTGGACGACATGGTGTTCTTCCAACCAATCCATGCCGATGAGTACATCGTACAACCCTAGGGGTAGAATGTTTAAATCTAACCTAGTTTGAAATCCGTTTAAGTTTATCTCGCAAGTTTTAACTAACTCGGAGATCTTTCATTTCATACCGGTGGCTAGTTGTACTAGCCATGGTTTCTCGTGAGATTCTTGGTTCAATTGACAAGTGTCCACTAACTTAGAGGAGATATAACTTCAGCAAGCGCCGACATTTATTAAAACTGAAACTATAGTGTTCGAGATCTTACCCTCTAATTCCACCATGGTGGCTTGGTGATCTTCCTGTCGACTGTCAAGAGAGGCATAGATCCTTGGTGCATTTTCCATATCTCCTACGGTAGTATCTGTTTTGATGTTGTGCAAAACTCCATCTGTTTTGTTGGGGCAGTCTCTGCAGTAGTGGGGCCCTTGGCATTTCCAACAAGAAACAGTGGGTGGGACAGCTTTGGTCCCTTTGTTGAATGTTGGACTATTGACAGGCGGTGTGGGTGCATTTGGTCGTGCTTGGGGTCAGTTGGAGCCTCTATTAGGTGGAAAAATGTTGTTATGTTTCCGATAAGGTGGGGGCCTAAAACACGGTCTGCGGTTGTCTGAGAAGTTTCTGAACATATCTCTATTTGTGTTGATGTTGTCATTCCTTGGCTACCCATGTTCATAACACATCCTTTCTTTATGTAAGGTTATATCAAGGTTTTTGGGCATGTCGAACTCTATCTTTTCCCTAAAGTTTAGTGGCAACCCTCCCAAGAACTGTTGAATCTTTACCTTCTCGTCTGTAATATAAGGCACATAGTGCAGGAAGTCTAAGAATCGGTTTATGAATGCTTCTGATAGTCAAAGAGCCCATTTTTAACTCACGAAATTCCTTTATTTTCTTGTCAAAGAATATTTCAGACATATACTTGTTCTGGAATATTTTGCTGAAAGTATCCCAGGTTATGTCCCTCAGCTCTTGTCCTTTGGTGTGCTTCAAGTCCCACCACCATCTCGCAACTTTACCATTTAGGTTGTATATGGCTAAACGGGCTTGCATTTCACTGGAGTAATTGTGAACTTTGAAGTATTTATTCATCCCTAGAAGCCATTCCTCAGCCTTTTCCCCAGATTTAATCTCTCCATCATATGTTGGGGCTCTTATCTTTCAGAATTCCCCTTGCAGACTGTCGTCACTTTTTCTCCTTTTCTTGCAAGGAGGTGGTGAACCTTTATCGTTGGAAGAGCTCTTACCGTCCTCTTCCATTGATTCCGATATGTGCTCTCCCTGTTCTTCTCCTTTAGGATTAGGAGTCCTTTTTGTGTGAGTGTTTCCATTTTTGGGGGTGTTGACTGAGAGTGTGGGCTGTCCGAGAGGGTTAGCCTTTGTTAAGGTTTGAAGCAGTGCCTCATTTATGGCTTGTTGTTCTCTTATTTCTTGCATTTTTTCATCTCGGAAGCTTCGGAACTCTGCCTACAGGTTTTTCTTAGACTGTCTCCAATCCGATTTTAGTTCGACCACCACCTCCTACTCTCGGGGTGGTGAGTCCAGATTCCCATGAATGCTGCTGCCCTATTCTGTATTCATTTTTCAGATAGTATTTGTACCTGAAATGTTTATAAGTATAGAGGACAGAAAATCATGTTAGTTTATTCTCACATAAAATAAAATAAAATGTAAATGTATGTTTATGTTTATTGTGTATCTGCAGTGGATGTTTGTAATGAGCCCAATAGGTCACTTAGTTTTGTAACAGGGCTCTGATACCACTTGTAATGTCCCCAAAAAAATACAAAAAAAATAAAATTCCTACCAATATAATAATAGATATTCCAAAGGCGGTGGTTTATAATTTAACTTCAGCACTGAATACAATATGATGTACATCGATTCTTACTTTCCTGAATAAAAAATTTCAAGTTTTCCTAAGCAATCATAGTCTTGCCAACTAACAATTTCTGCGGCTCTGGAAGCGATGTGTAGAGTAGATTTCCATAACTCTATTCCAAGTTTGCACATGTTAGACTATTTATAAAAGCTCCTTCTATGTATTGTTCGGAGTTTTGAGTACAAATTTATAAATATCTAAATTTTTTCTTCAGGCGAGATGGAACTTGATGAGGAAAAATCTGAGACCCACGAGGGAACCTTGTTGTTTCGGAATGGGGAAAATACCCCTCGCAGAGTTGCCAAGGGGTAAGGTTCAAGTTTTGGGGCTTTTGGCTTACATAGCTAGTTTCGCTAGCGCATTGAATTGGAAATTTGGTTTTGCAGGTGTGCCCATGAAGGCATCCCCCTATGGTATCTCTTTCCTATCCCCACTTAAGTCATGATGCAAAGAACTAAAGGTTTGGCAACTTGAGACCCTTTTTAATGCCTGTCGTTTATCGTCATCTTTTGGGCAGATTCTAGGGGGTCCATTGGATGTCTTGCTATCCAATCATTGTCCAAACAAGCTTTCGGTGAAGGAAATCTGTAGGCCGCAGCGACATGTTCGAGAGCGAAAGATGCCAGACTCAACCCATTTTTATCATTGATGAGCCTCGTGTCGGGAATTAGCCATCCAATAACTTCGGAACAAGGGAACAATTCAGGCCGAGTTGTTTCCTTATGCAAACAAGACCTTCTGATGTTGGCATAGAACAGAGCATCCTCTATGGAAGCTGTTGTGTTGTCCTGATCCATAATGAACCTGTACAGATCGCCCCATTGAAATTCAGGGGCATAGCTCCCAGGGGGAAGACCAGTGGTAGCTTGCGTGTCAGCAAACATCGTCTCGAGGGAAGTATCTAATAGGATTTCCACATCTGAGTTTGAGGTTATTTTATGTGTTGCCTTCTTCTTTGCTGACCTCCTATGCATGGTAATCCTGCGGTGAGCAAGGTAATGTCAATAAGGAGCATGCATATGTTCAGCCAACTATTAAATGCAAAGCGACAGCAAAACTGATAGAGCTGGCTTTAGCGAGATGATCTTTTAACCATGAGCAACATTCATGTCAAGATTCAGAATATCATAATAAAAAAATCACAATTTCAGTTATCAATTCGTAGTTGAAGAACATGAGAAAATGTCACTAAGCTACACAAGCCACTGTTATTTCATGAATCAGACAATTTGAAACATAGCTTAGAATCACAACCAATTTGACTTTATGTTTCTAAGGATTATCACAATCAGGCTAGTTAATAACAGTAAGTAGGGTATCAACATGGTGGAGGGGAGAGGCAAGCTAATCTTTTATTTGCACCACTTGTTCTACAGTGCACAAGTGGCTTCTAAATTCCCACACAAACTTACTGGGAAGAAAGGTACCGGACAACAATGGCGCAAACATAATGACAAGGATGTGCAAGCCTAAAGATAATTTATGTGCTGGCACCTAAAATTATTTATGCACCAAGGCGTAAATCCTTAACATGCACCAGCCAAAAATATTTCGTGCACCAATGCTAAAAAGAGCTACACGTGCCATCCTAATGCTACTGTTGTGCCAGTTCCTAAACATTTTATGCAATATTTATGTGCGCCAGTGTTTAAACATTTTATGCGCCGACATTTGATAGTGGAGTTCGTGCAAAGTTGAGGAGAAATACATAGCTGCTGGCCTCTATGGGTTAAACCTCCAGGCTAGATTATCAAGTTCCCACGTTGGCTTGGTAAGTTGTTTCAACATATCTCAAGCTGGTTTCGGCTGAGCGTGAGTTTTACGCACCCTGGGCGTGAAAGGACAAAATATTTCGCTTAGCTTTGGTGTCCAGATTGTGGCATTAGACGAATGACCAAGTGACTTAAGCCATCCTTTTAACGCTGGTTCAGACCACAAACTTCATGGCCAGAGCAGGGCAAGCAATTCATACTTTTTAGAAAATAGAACCCTACCCATGGAAGAAAATTCATACAGAAACAAGCTATCACGCGTTCAAAAAAAATCGTAGAAAAACTTTCAACTGCGGCTGTGGGGAGACGCAGGTTTTGCTTGGCAATGAATTTGTCATTCAGGGGTGCGGGGAAGTGGGGCTTGAGCTTGGAATGAGAGCTCTGCGAGGAAAACCTGGGACGCCAAAAATGCGACAGAGGGAAAAGCCTCATGCACCTGTGGTATAGAGCCATCCATGCCCTGGTTTGCATGCAGCGGCCTCATATCTTCATCGCTTCAGAGTAAGAGGGTGAGAGCCTAGGCCGTGTTCTCAAGAATCCTTTACAGAGTATGAAATATGGAAAACGTTATATTTAACCGGGTAGAAACCTTGGAAACAACGAGAGGAATATGGAGAAGAGCCTACCTGTCAGACTGATAGATTTTCCAAAGACTGGCGTTTGCTTCGAAATAGGTGATGGCTTCAGTAGGTGTTCAGCGAATGGTAGCAACTTTCGAAATGTGGGGCTCGAGCAATGAGTGCAAATGATACGGTGAGTTCCAAAACCTCTCGAATATGTTAAATAGGGTGGCAATTAATGTCACGTACATCCAAAGCTGGAGGGGTTATGAAGCATGGGGCTCGAGAAATCTACCATTAAAAGCGGCACATGGCCTTATTAAAGACCCTACCAACTCCGTCGATGCACAAGGATCGAGGAGATATTTTCATGCCAAGCGTCGAGTATTTGTTTTAACTTTTGTGCTAAGGCGACGAGCGTAATCTTTGCACTGTGAGCTAAGCGCACATTCAAAAAAATAAACCTTGCACTCAAGTGGCGATCCTGGCATTACTGTTGTGCTCATAAAATTGCGCCAAACTTGGGCTGTCGAGAAAGACAAAGCAAAGATTTGAAAGTGGGAGGGATAAATATAGCTCCTGCGCTGGTGGCGCCGATTCTATTATCACGATTTGCGCTGAGAGAGATGCGCCAACTCTTAATTCTTCCGAGAAGGTGAAACGAAGCTTTAAGGCGGGGAAGATAAGAGTAGTTCTTGTGCCTTCGGCGGCCAAGGAATGGTTATGTCTTGCGCTAATGATGGTCGGCTTATTGTTAAAAAATGTGCGCCAAAAAAAGACTTTAGAATTATCAAAAAGGGGCGGCTGAGTTAGAGCCAAAGTATGCATCAGGCGGAGGACTTATGGTTAGAGTTTGCGCCAAGCGGGGAACTTATCTTTTGGAGGCATGCCAAAGCGGTGGAGGAATTAAGGATAGAACTTGCACTACAACAGGTGAATTAAGACTAAAATTTGTGCTGAAGAGAAAATACTGCTTTTGCCTCAGAAAAAATTAATGAGAAAACTCTTTTGGAAGTTGGCGATGAAATTCTGCCAAGTTAGAGAAAGAAATAAACTCGAGTGACAAAGGAAAAACTTGCTACAAAATTATTGAAAGGAGGGGCCCCAAAGACCTTCAAAATTTTGGGGAGGGATGTTGTATCAAAAATAGGTAACAAAGAGAAGAAAAAGGTTAAGTTTCCTTGCAAGCTTTGCAAGTAGGATCACCTCACTCACCAATGCCCTCTAATCGAAGAAGCCCAAAAGCTGCTTCAAGAAAAGAAACCTGCAGTCCTGAAATATCCATTTTCGAAAGGATAGGGCTCAGTTTCTGGCACCTCCAATGTTGGGGGCACCACCCATGATTAAGTTGATCAGACTTTTATTAATATGGTTAACTCGGATTCACTTTTACAAATGCATGCCAGAAACTATACCCCGGATCCACAACATAAGGATAAATATATTCCTGAGTCTTCCACTCCTCTCCACATACCAGTGGATTCACTGCCCAAGATCCCAAAAGGTGTCTTGAAATGGGCTTCACACAATCCCAACGCACGGGTTGCTTCCAACTACAATGTGGTTGAATATCTAACCTAGACCCCTTGTGCTATGTCCACCGTAGAGGTTTCACAAAGTTGTCTGTTACAACGAAATGCACTTCTGGCAGCGATTGGAAGTATGGAATCATCCAACATGTCTGCATGTTTTGATCTATCTGATATCAAATACCGGTTTCCATATCACGTTTCTCTTCAGATAGAGATAGTCCATGGTCCTATTGACCATTGGACGAGTTGTCGTAGATGAGGGCACATCTACATGCGTAATGTCAATTTATTGTTGGAAAGATTTGGGTTCTCCCGAGTTATCCCCCTCTAACACACTGCTTACTGCCTTCGATGGAAGGACTTTCTGTCCACACGGAGTTCTACCAATGTTTGAAGTTGCACTTGCCAGTAAGACTATTGCTGTAGAGTTTGAAGTTCTGGACGCTCCTCTTGATTACAATATGTTATTAGGCAGGAGATGTACATATGCCATGCAATCCATTGCATCGACATTTTTCCAAGTTGTGATGTTCCACCACGAAGGCAAGATCGTCACAGTCGATCAACTTTCGTTCTCTCGGAGAAACAACCAGACTTCTTCAGAATCTGCAATTCCTTTAGTTGATCAATCTTCCCTAGCAAGTGAGAGTTTAGGAGCAGGGCTTTATGGGTCATTAATAGGCACTTTTGACCTACCCGCTCCTATTCTTTTCATGCGTTCTAATGAAGGTACATCTACTGAAACTTTCACGGTCGGTTTAAGGACTGATTCGTGGATCCTTCCTACTATATTAGAACCATCATTGCCTTTAACCGTTGTAGAAGTAGCATACATGAAAGCACAACATGCTTCGACAGAACATATTGTGACTCCGCTAGTCTCTGCTGAGTCGGATATAGATTATGCTCGTGCATGGTCCGTGGACTCTACCCATTCTTTCAATTGTTTAGACACGGTTTTTCCTTCTGATGAAACCATTTTGGAAGCCATGATGGGCCTAGACCATCCATGGGAACACATGCACCACCCATCTTACCTGCTTCCAGATCTAGACAGGATTGAAAGAGGAGAGTTCTCTATGAGACCTGGTGGAAATGTTGATTTGTCCTCTATCCTTTCCACTTCAAGTGTTGTTTATGCTGAAGGGAATATGGCTAATATATCGAGAACCATACCGATTAACATTTCCACCAAACCCAGGGTTGTGGAAAACATCTTTATTGGAGCAAACTGTTATCCAGAAGAGATCGCTCTGTACACCAAACTTTTTAAAAAATGCATCATCACAACGTACCCTAATGCAGAACCTGTGAGACAGAAGCTTCGTCCAGTGAATCCTCAAAAAGTGGACACCATCAAGGCGGAGGTTGAAAAATTGCTTAAATCCAGATTTATCTATCCGATCAACATGACAGAATGGGTGTCGAATGTTGTTCCGGTTGATAAAAAGCAAGGTACCATTCAAGTCTGTACTGAATTTCGGGATCTAAACAAAGCTTGTCCGAAAGATAATTGCCCCACACCATTTATTGATCAGATCATAGATGTGTGTGTAGGACACGAGATGTTTTCTTTTATGGATGGATTTTTGGGATATAATCAAATTCAAATCAAACTCGAAGATCAACACAAAATAACTTTTATTTTCTCGTGGGGAACCTTTGCCTATCGGAAGATGTCGTTTGGCTTAAAGAATGCTAGAGCTACTTTCTAGTGAGCAATGAATTTCACTTTTCACGATATCAAGCACATAGTTGAACCCTACCCTACTTGGATGACCTCCTGGTGCAATCTCACAAGAGACGGGACCATCCAACTCATTTAAGACTTTTGGTTGAACGATACAGACAATACAAGATTCGACTAAATCCTAATAAGTGTGTATTCTGTGTCGAATCAGGACGTTTACTGGGACATATTGTATCCACTCATGGCATAATGGTCGACCAGTTAAAGGTCAAGGCAATTGTAAATCTGCCTCCTCCTCACACCTTGCAACAACTCCAAAGTCTGCAAGGAATGCCTAACTTATTACGACGTTTTATCATAAACTATGCTAAAATTACAAAAGGTTTCATGAGACTGCTTAAACAAGATACCTACCTATTGTGGGATGAGGCTGCTCAAGCATCATTTGAAGCCTTGAAAAAGGCATTACTGTCAGGCCCCTTATTAAGCCCGCCTAATTATACAAAGGAATTTCTTTTTTTATCTGGTGGTGTCCGTATACACAATCGGCATAGAACTAGTTCAGGAGGATGATATGCTCCAAGAGAATGTTGTTTATTATCTCTCGCGCGCATTGATAGCTCCTAATATTAAGTATTCACACATTGAGAAGTTAGGACTAGCTGTGGTCTATGCGGTGCAGAGGCTTCATCACTACATCCTTTTACAAACCACTATTGTGATTGCGGAGGTCAATCCTTTCCAATATGTTCTCACTAGATGCATCATCGGTGGGAAATATAAAAAATGTATTGTAATCCTGCAGGAGTTTGACTTGGTTTTTCAGTCTGCCAAGTCGAAGAAATCACTAGTGTTCGCTGAATTAATTTCAGAATTTCTGAGTGACTTAGTGCATATTGAGGAAGAGTCATCATTCCCAGATGAACATATCTTCCTTATTGCCTCCTCTGACCCATGGTATGGGGATATTTTAGTATATCTCCAGACTTTGAGGTGTCCTACCACTTTTTCTAGAGAGAACGATGCAAATTGAAAAGTCATATGAAAAACTATCTCATCATTTATGATACTTTGTACAGACATGGGATAGACTCCATCTTACGACGTTGTTTGACTTTAGAAGAAGCAGAATCAGTATTGAATGATGCTCACACTGGAGCTTTTGGGGGTCATCTTTCTAGGTTGGAAACAACTCAGAAAATACTGCGTGCCGAGTATTTTTGGCCTACAATCTTTAAATATTGTGTGGAAGCTGTGAAATGTTGTCCATGTCAATTTTTCACTAGAAAAATGAGAGCACATCCAGCTCCTCTTCATCCTATGATCACTGCAGGTCCCTTCACCAAATGGGGGGTTGACTATATGACTTGTAACCTAGTTTTGGCTGGAGGCCATCGTTGTCATCGACTACTTCACCAAGTGGGTCGAGGTAATGCCTACTGTTAGGGAGGATGGACAAACTGCCACTTATTTTGTATTCAATCAGATTATCGCAAGCTTTGGCATACCCAAAGTGATCGTGACTAATCACGGTGATCGTTTTCATAATAGCATAATGACCAAGATTTATACCATGCTAGGTTTTTGTCAGGAGCATTCCTCTTCATTCTACCCTCAGGTGAATGGTCAGGTCGAAGCAGTTAACAAAACCTTGAAGACAATTATACAAAGAACAGTTAATGCCAGTCGGAGTAACTGGCACATCATGTTGTATCCTGCTCTTTGGGCTTATCAAGCAAATGTAAAGAATGTTACCCGGGTTCTCTTCCTTCCAACTTGTTCATGCGATAGAAGTAGTCGTTCCGATTAATTGCGAGATTCCCTCATTAAAGTTGTCTATCCAACTGTTACCATAAACTTCAGCACTAGAAGAACATTTGCTACATTTAGAGCATCTAGATGAGCATTTCCGAGATGTGCTCACAGCAAATGAGATCCATAAGAAACGAGTCAAAGGACAGTACGATAAGTCTGTCAGACCTAGGGTATTGATCGAAGGAGACCTGGTTCTACTTTGGGATAAGGACAAAGAAACTTTAGGGGATGGCAAGTTCAAGTCCATGTGGCTCGGTCCCTATATAATCTCGAAGGTACTGAAGAAAGGTGCTTATGAGCTAACAAACTATGAGGGTAATAAGATGCCTGAGCGTAGAAATGGGCTCTACCTGAAGAAGTACTACGCTTAGGCATCTATGCTTTTTCATGTATTATAGTTGTACATTTTGTAGAACTAGTTTTGCTTGTGATCGTTAGTTAACCTTATGTGTATTTTCTCGCTTCATGTTTCAGATGTCAACTGAACACTTTTTAGGATTTGTCGATGGCGCCAGTCGCCACACTCGACAGTTGGCTTTAGCAGCTTGGGTAATTTACTCATCGACTGACCAATTGGTTTCTTCGGGGTGGTTTGTTTGGGCCCCACAACGAATAACGTAGCTGAGTACATTATGGTCATAGAATTTCTCCTAGATGCTCTTGTTCAGGGCATTTCACATTTGGAGGTAATACTTGATTCGCAACTACTTGTATTTCAGTTGATGGGTGTTTATCAAGTTAGAGATTCTATTTTTCTACGACTTTTTTTGTGAGTTAAATTATTGGAAAGACAGTTTGACTGCATCATATATCAACATATTCCAAGAAATTTGAATGCATTAGCCGATTCATTTGAAAATTTTGTTTTAGATTTGCATTTGTATCATACACACCCATAAATAAATATTGCACATAAAGTTAAACACACACATGTAAATATAAGCCAATACTATATATATATCCGATACTGTATCAAAAAATAGTATGATTTTGGAACATAAGTCTAGAACAGAGTCATAAGATACAAAATTGGGCTCGATGGCCTAAAAAATATACATAAAATATCCTGCTCCTATGGAGAAGGTGGGGCCTCATCAGCATCCACTGCCTCATGGTAACATATGACTAGCCTAGCTACTTTCGACAGCTATCTAATCCAAGCCGGGGGCACACCAACTACATCCTCCTGCATGTCAACAGGCATCTGCTCAATACGATATGTTGGAATGTCATGAGTCAACCGACTCATATTCCTCTCTATAGCCCCTAGTGTAGCATCGGCTACACCCACATCAATTGGCCTCAAAAAGTAGTAGGATGTCCCTCGGGACGAACTGGTCCAACATCTGTATATGACACTTTGTTTTAGTATTTCAAACTCATCATAAAAATCATATACTTTTAAAATTGAAAAAAAAAAAATTAAATAATTTTCAAAAACATAAACATACCTATATCTCCCCAGGCATCACCTGAAGGAAGTACCAGCTCTGGATCACGATGGAAGTCTAAACCAGCATATGGAAACTGCTCAAATGTTAGCACCTGCCTCTCCCACCATCCCCAGAAATCATCAGTATGATAGCAAAAGTGGCTTTCACCACCACCCTGGCGAAGGAAAATGTCACCCCAATGGCTCAATCTTGGCTCATGAGGGTTAACTGGGGGCAAAGGAATGCCCAAACTAAGAGAAGGTACCCTCTCGAAGAAGAAGGTACAAAGGATGCTTCCATATCCAAAGTTCTTCATTCTCCCGGTCTCACACCCTGAGAGTTGAAGCTTCATGTTTGCTAATAGACTAGTACACATGTCGTAGACATGACCTTGCAAGCATTCAATACCAATGCGCATGTAGTGTTTTGAGGCTAATTTTTGTGTGGCACTCCCTCCCATTCAGTTCAACATACTTATAATGACCTTCAGAGGGAAGCTCGTAAGAGTAGAGATGAGAATCTGACTACCACACTTCTCAGTTCCCTCCACATAGTATGCATTCACATAATCTTGTATAGACATGGCACCCACATTGTGTGAGGACCCTTTCAGGTTTACAGGATCTCCCCTCCTGGAGAGCCCTGTAATGAAGTATATGTCATCAACAATGAGGTCCACGGTCTCTCCCCGGATATTAAACACATTGGCATCGACATCCCAATACTGAATGAGTCTTTGAAGTAAGCGGTTGAGTGCCCTCATTTTTACTGTTCGGTAGAATTTCAATAAACCACACCTTCTAAGTGCATGAAGAGTGGTAGGATCTTGCATAGCCATCCTATCCATCTCTTCATGCTCCCGTTCCCTCCAAATAAGTGCCATCCTGCCATGAAAACATCCAATTTTTAGTTCTTGACCCTTTTTTAGCCATGTTCAGGGGTAAACACTACCCTACAAAGCATACGGTCACGTTTGGACACTACTGTCCTTGAGGAACAGTAGAGTACACCTCCAACAATATCCTACTTTACCTCTTAGATAGCAGCGTACATGTTTTTCACGATTTGAGCATGGCTAGAAATTGAACTTTAAGCATGGAAATTGACAAATGAACCATCAAAATGCAAGTTGGGATGAAAATAACTTACTTGGAAGAAGAATGAAGTCAAATGGTTTCCTGATTTGATCGCTATGAATGGTTGAAGATCAAGGGTTTGCTCCAAAAACTTTCCCTACAATTTCCAAATGTGATATCTGAGTTTTCAAGTTGAAATTACATATATGAATTTGAATTTGATTTTTTACCCACTTTTGTAAAAAGTCTATAGTTTCAAATTGCATAAAAAATTATCTATTTAATCATTAAATACCTACAAATGTTGGTGAGATGATTTTAACCTATATCTCTCAAATTTTCACTAGATTTTCGTAGCATCAAACTATTATGACTAAATTTCTTTACTGACGACCATTTTTAGTACTTTATAGTTAAAATTTTATGTCATTAAATATTTTTTGTCATTAATACTAACTCGGTTGTTGAGATCCTAGTCTTTAGCAAATCATGAGTTGTGATCCTAGAAGTTGTCATTTAAAGTCATTTTAAGCTCCTATTTGGACTATTGAAACCTAAACAAGATTGTTGAGCTGACTTGTCCTCTTCAAGCTCATTAAAGGAATTTAAGGCTCATCCACTTAAGTATAACTTTAACCATTTTCCAGACTTTTGTGGATTACTTACGAAAAAGGAATACTCTAGTCATCCGTGGCTAGAAGAGTTCTTCTTCCATTGTTTTACATTTTTTTAGGGGAGGAGACTAAATTTACAAAAAAAGACCTTTTGGAGCCTTCTTTAGGTTTTTTAGGCTCTTGAAACATGAAAACACCAAGTGAGCATTAACCTACTCGGGCTCGATGTGAAATCCACGAGAGGGTAAATAGAGGATTGTTTAAGTTTTTCAGACTCTATAAATAGGAAAACACTGGCGAGCATTAACCTACTTGGGCTCGATATTAAAATCCACGAGTAGGTTTATGGAGTTATTGTTTAAGTTTTTAGACTCCTTAAAATTGAAAGCACTGGCGAGCAAGAAGAGATCTTGGATTGATATTAAAATCCAGAGATCATTATTATAGAGTATTCTTCTATCTCTTCTTCGAACTTTGTAAACAATGAAGAAGGTCCTGAGTCTTCCTCCCATGGGATCATTAAACTATTTACATGGTTGGATCTATTGAGTTTTCATTCTTTCTTGGACTCATTAAAACAACAAGAAAGGTATTATTTTATCTAAAACGAATAAGGGATAAGAAGGGTATATCACATCTTACAGTTTCAAAGGCAGTTCATTCTGTCAAGTCCTTGAACACAACACCTACTTGAGTCTATCATTTCAGTTGGCTTTAGTTTTTGGCCTTAGGGTGAACCTGATCTCCGAGTTATTACTCTTCGGGTTGTTTATTCTTCCAACCATATGGAGGGTCTGTTATGTCTCCTACATCGCAAACTTATATCATTTCCCCTCATGTTGAAAACTTCCTAAGTCACTTTGTGTCGTGCTCACTATTCAACGATACAGCCTGTCTCAGCCATTCTGCAGTTTACCTTGACTTCATGTGTCAGCCATCCTAGTGTCAATTTGTTTCATCTTGTTACTCATCCTACTCTACATCAGCTCATACTAGTTGATTTTTCCCGATGTTGGATGATGGAGGATTTCTTAAGGCCTCCCTTCCAACGGACTTCCTCCCATCGACATCAACTCATTTTTCTCTAGGAACGAAGTTTAGAGTTTCCGGTTAGTACCTTGGGGATTGCAGTCATCAGTGGCAGTTTCCCTCGTTGTTGGATAATGAGAATACATCAATGTCGCTTATTGGATGGGTTCCTTAGGTGTTTGAGTTCAAGTCCACTTATTCACACTTGTTGGATCGTACTAGGTACCTTGGGCACCATTATCATTATCGGTGGAAGTCCTCGCATTTGTTAACAGTATACATCAATGACCGGTAATCAAACGATACCCCCCATGTTCGACTTCAACTCATTTATTCACATGGTTAGGGTTTGTACCTTGGGTTGTTTTGGATGAAGATCTTAAGACGTTGATGCCATTATCTCATTATGTTATCACCTAAGTTACGCAAGACTGAGCCTCTCTCATTTTGGCTCTCCATGAGACATAGATCCAGTTTGTTGTTATGGCTATGATCTCTCATTTTCACATGGAGCCACGTTTGTATTTCAATGGCCATGCTATATATACATCTCGTAGTTATGTATCGGAGATCATTTTGTATCATGCTACACATCTATATGATGTCAAGATTGTAATTGCTCACTAACCTTGATCGTTATTTCAAGTACTTTTGTGACTTGGTTCTATGGTTTCTTGCTCCTCCGCTGACTTGGAATTATAATGTATTTAGGCCATCGTTTCCCTCTGACCTCACACATTAGGGGGCATCTATTATAGGTAAAATATGCACTTCTTCATCCATGATGACATATAGTTGTTCATCACACAAAAGGACAACTTGGATTGAAGAGCATGATTGCCTTAGATGATGTATGGACTAGAATTACCCCTTTGCAGCTGCTAAAACATTTTTTTTCATACATTTTCGACATGAATGCTACTCCATAGGCATAAGAGCAGTGTTTTCCTACTAAAATATGTAGGTTTGCTTCAATAGAGTAGCGTTCACCTTCTAAAATATGCATCTCTGCTTCAATAGAGTAGCGTACACCCTCAGAAACCTTGCAACGCTAGTTGTAAGCATGACAGTTGCATATTGTGCACTACTCCACTTGAGAAAACTATTATTCACCTTAAAATGTAATCCAAAATATATTAATTTGACAAATTGGGATTAGTTGAAGTTGGTTTGCAACTTCCCCAACCTCTCAATCCAACCACCTCTTAGTTACAATTGCCTACCTTGTCCCATAAATACAAGGAGGATCCATCAGAGGGGTTACTTAGAATTCATAGGAGAAGAAGCTATGCATTAAGGGTTGTTATGCCAAAGGAATTCCAAAGTTAGTGTGAAGAGTAGGATCCCAGAATCTGGTTGCACAAGCACTCTGAATGATCAGGTATAATTGTATTAATTATTTGCTTTTGACAATAAAGGTTGAAATACCCTTCCCGTCCCAATCAAGTGTCTAATGGATTTCATATTTGTTTGGATTAAATGCTTGACTGTATTTGATGTCTAAATTGCATTTCAATTTCATCATTGTTATATCAGTCAAGATATGTTGAGGAAGGTATCTTTTGTATTGTAGGTTCGTCGAATGGAAGATCAAGTAGAGGATTGATCGAAGGAGCAATAGAAAGCTAGGATCGAACGTCGTTAATAAGGTATGCCTTCAAGAACCTTGATCTCTTTCCTTTTGTAGAAGTCTATGTGATATGATTAATGTATTTACGTATCACCCCAGAAGTTGGTAGTGTCCATCTCCTCGCTATAGGGTAGAATTCTTTAACAACATAGTCTATCTCCATTTATGATTTTTTTTTTGTAGGTTATTATCAAGATTTCAATTGCAGCAGTTGCAGTAGTTTCTGCCCTTTTGCAGCAGTAGCAGTTGCAAACATTTTCTATTTTTTTGCAAGTCTTCTGAAACAACTTCCATGAATTCGGAAGAAAGTACTCCTCTTTCTCCATTCAAGTATGATGAATGGAAACCAGAGATGATAGCACATTTGAAGAGACATGGTATCTTTGATTATTGTTTTGAAAGAGAGTTCAAATCCTCTGAAGAAGAGAGTGACTGGTTAAATGAGGGTGACAGAGCCTATGCAGCCATGTTGTTTGCTATGTCTCATTGCATGGTACACCACTTCCTTTCTGTTGAATCTCCAAAAGAGCTATGCACCCATCTGGATGAAAAATTTGGCAAACAGAATGAAGGGATTGGTCCAAACCATTTTGAGAGAAATCTTACTATTGCATTCGCCCTCCTTGATGGTCTCCCTGATCATGAATCAGTGTCAAACATATCTCATATTGAAGTTGTCCACAAAGAAGAAGAACTTGCAAGTTCTACACTCATGCTCCAAATTTATTCTATTTCGAATTATGTGCCAGCTCACACTCTAGAAACTGCAGAGGTTCTTAAATCCTCTCTTGCACAAGAGTCAGTTTGTTTGCATCATGATCTATTAAATGTTTCAGAAGTCAAATAAGCAATTGGAGGTAATGCATTCGCTCTCCTTGATGACTCACCTCTTATGTACTACTATATGATCATTTGTACATGCTCTTAGAAGTTTATTGAAGATGAAGGCCATTGCCATTCACTTGGGATAATTTCTCATGCATTTCATGGTTTAAATCTCATCTCTAATGGTTCAAAGGAGATCTCAAGAAACCATTTATTAAGTCTTGGAGCTGATTTAAAATCCAAGCAATCACTACTTGGGATAATTTCTCATGCATATCATGGTTTTGATCTCACCTCTAATGGTTCAAAGGAGATCTCAATAAACCCTTCTTCAATTATTGGATCTGATTTGGATTCAAAGCATTCACTATCATGTGATGGTTATTTTGGCAATAATCTCACCTATGATGGTTCAAAGGAGAAAGCAAAAGACTATCTACACATTCATGGATTTGATCCTACCTCAGTTTATTCGAATCACAGGTTCCAGGATCATCCTCATACTTTTGGATTTGTTCTCATCACATTTGATTTGAAGAGCAAGTACAAGCACATGCTTTTTGAGCATGAACCACTTCTTCCCAAGAAGAAGATACCTCCAGACATATGACCAAGCATCACACCTACTTGAGTTTCGAGCATTTATTTTTGGTGTTCCTTGCAGTCTATTTTGGGGGGGGGTATTTTTCCCATGAGTTTTTCCCCATTTCCTCAGTTTATTAACTGTTATTATTATTCATTGTATTGGGTGACCTTTGGTATTAGTTACTAGGGCTCGTGATGGATTAAGGGGGGGTGTTGCGATATTCCTATACTCCATCCCAGTCCTAACAATATTTTCCATTTTTGCATTTTCATTCATGCATGCAGTCATCATTTTGCATGCATCCCAGTCATCAGTCCTAGCACCTAGCCCTCAATTAGCTATCCCTGGGAGCTTCGTTCTGATCAGTTTTAGTCCTCCTAGTGCTTAGTGCGCCCTCCTTTCACCTACCACTTGAGAAAGGTGCCCTCTCTCACCTACCACTCAGTTGCACTTCAGTTAGTTGAGTTATCTTTAGATCTTTCCTTGATTGAAGGCTAGATTGACTCTCAACTAACTATATCACTCCGATGGACCTCCAGTGAGACTAGACTGCCTATTCTGACTCCATTTAGCTCCTCATGCACCCTCCACTGAGCTTCCTTCATTCAGTTAGTGCCTCCATGTGCCAGTTACACCTACCACACTCAGTTAGACTTAGTTTGACACCTAGTTGAACGCTACTTGTTCTTTGATGACACTCCATTGATCTGATGATCACTCCATGAAGGATAATTCGAATTGCCACCTTGGAATTCGAATCCTCACCATTGTATTATTTATTTGTCCATATTGTGATTAATGAATCAGTGTGTGATGTTATTTTGCTTCTATTCGAGTTCTACTGTATCATAATTATGTTGCTCCTTTACACTGCATTGACCACTCTTCTTCTATTTACTTGCTTAATCTTAATCTTTCTTGTGAGGTATACATCAGCTCTTAGATCTGCTGTGAGGATTTTCACACTTGCTGCACCCACATTAAATCACAATTTCAAAATATTTGATACAATAATGACTTTTCTAATTTTTTAACTTATCACAATTATGGGGGATTTAGGAATACATCTCTTAAAGGTTTTCAAGTATATAAAAAAATTTCTAAAGAAAACCAAGTGACTCGTATGTTTTTAAGGTCGATAAACCAAAGTTGGTCTAAATAAAAAATAATAACCATCAACATAGTTATCATCTATAATTGTTACCAATTTTATTTTAGTTGAAAAGAAGATATACCAACAAATAAGAGAAAAACTATAATCAATTTATGAAGAAACTATGCTTTTTAATATAACATAAACAATGCAAAGAGCAAATTGGGAAAATATAATAGAGAAAGTTGGTATTGGACTTAAAAAAAAAGGAAGTAGAAATATTTGAAAATGTGGCTAGTTAGACAAACAAAGTATTTTTGGGTATTGTATTAACACTATTAAAGATTGCACTCCAAAGAATATTTTAGTGTGTATGAGAGAATATACAAGGTAAATGGCATCAATATTTGCAATGGCACATTAGTATTGTAAATCCAACTAGTTAAAGGAAATAGCTACATGATTAAGCATGATGAAAGAGAATACATTTTTCACATTGTAATCTTTATTTGCTAAAGTATAAAGTTTTTTTTAAAAGGTTCAGGGTTGTATTATACTATTAAAAGGAGGAAAAGTACATAACAAAGTTTAGGTAGCCCTAAGAAAAAGGTGATTAGCTAACAAAGATGTGTGAAGGAACCAGAGATTGAAAGTATCTATGAGATGTTTTTGAGCTACAAATTAACTACTGAAAATTAAGGTAGAAACTGTGTGATCCCCCACAAGCCACGGGTTATGATCCATTAAAATCAAAATATGGAAATTGGTGTTCATGTTAAAAAAGATAGAGTTTTCATGAAAACATAAAGAAACCCTAGTCATCATCAAAGATAGTAATTAGGGATGGACCAGCACCTGGAATTTCATGTTTGATTACAAGCTTGACTTCCTCGAGGTAGCGATGGTAGTTCTGGTGTGACGAAGAAGGGTTGGTAGGAGAAGGATAGTTGAAACACTTTGGGTTCGCCTAACCCATTAATCATCCTCCATGTAATTTTCATCATGCAAACCATGCTACTATCGTGACCAAGGGACCAGACTAGATACCCACATCTATCCACATAGAAGCCAAATTTGTGAGAGGCCAAAACAAAGCAAGCTTTAGAGCTAAGGTGACAAGCAACCTTGGTGATGTGATTGTAGGGAGAACACTAGCCAAAGCGCTCCCAAATAAGAAACATTATTTATTTGCTATAGGCAGTTCCATCTTGAGGAGTGGCAGGTGCGAGAGGGGTCGTTTACAACCCTAGAGGTAACAAGCTATTCCAGTACACATGGGGATTAGGAAGGAGAACTAACAACCAAGCTGAATGGGCAGGACTTCTCTAGGGGGTTGAAATAATGGTGTCCATGCACATAGAACAATATTTTGTCTTCGGAGACTCCAATATTGTTATTCAAAAAATGATAAACATTCAAAAAGGACATGATAAGAATCTGAATAGAATTCAAAAAAGAATTGTTTCAATCATCCACGATATATACACGATCTAGTTCTTTCACATCCTAAGGCACAATAATGTGGAGGTTGATACCATGGAATTTTCAAGGAGCTAGGATAAAAGAAGGTTTCATTGTCTTGAATCAAGACCCCGCACATATCAAATGGTCCCCTTCTTTTTTAACCTTCTTTCTACCCATTCTATGGGGACGAACATGCATCGGCACCCTCACGTTATCCGTATAGGTGGATTCCATAATAGATCAGGCTTTAAAGGCGACCCTCTGGCATTCCTCTCTCGCATTAATGGAGGTAGTTTTGGCATGAAAATGGAAACATGTGAAGTTATGTCGTTCCCTCGAGGTTTTCATTCACATGACTCTTATCTAGCATAAAGGACATTGTTTTATATGATTGTGTATGGTATCGAAGCCTTCACTTGAGATGCGTTGTATTTCAAAACCAGCTTGCATATTCCTCTCTCATCTCTCTCAGCTAACAGGAGAATGAATATGGACAATATGTTGAAGGAGCTTCGGGAGATCAACATGGTGCACTAGGACATCAGGAAGCACAGGGTCTTCACTCAATAAACCGCTATCATAGCACGTTCGTTCATGGCATATGAAACAATACCCCTAATTTCACTAAATATTGGAAAATAACTTCCAAAATCATTTTTTTACCCCCTCCCAATATGCCTTTCCAATTTAAAAAAATGCCTATTTTCACGAGATATTGTATGTATCAATTTTTTCATTAACATTTTTAATACGCCTTTATATTTATACCTAGTATATTGATATGATACCCCTCTTATGACCCCACATGCATTCTACAATGCACCTTGCTTCTTTCGATGTATATTGTGGATGCACATTACTTCACCCACAATGCAATTACTTAACCACATATCATTATGATTTGCAACATCTAATGGTCTAAGGAAGAGATAGGAGATCACTTCTTGTATGTCACTAGAGCCAACGCACATAGTACAACATTTAGATTGCGTGTTGCAGTTCCCCAATCGCTGACTAAGCCTTTTGTGGGCTAGGTATCCAAGCCCCCAGGGCCTGTAACAAGCTCTAGGAGGCTGAATAAACCTCCCAAGTCATGTAATAGGCACGATTGGTTGGGTATTCAAGCCCCTAAGGCCTATTGAGGGCCTATAACAGGCCCTGGAGGCTTAGAGCCTTCCAAGGCTATTGGTAACAATTGGCTGAGTGCTATTGGTAACAATTGGCTGTCAATGACCACTTTATCTCAACTATGATCAACTGCAAACCCACTTCAACATGAAACCCATGGCCTCAAGCATGCCTCAAGACATGATTTCCTTGTAACTAGTAAGCCTGATCCTTGCCTCAACCCGATTTCTCATCCAGTCGTGATCTTGCCATCTCCGTTTGGCGAATATTTGTGAGCCAGTCTATATAAAAAAGACCCCAAAGTATTTTTGTATTGTTACATTAAATAAATAAAAACCCTTTGCCCCTTACTATATAAGCAATATAATTTTTAGGTTTTCACGAATATTTAATACTGCAATATGAATGAACATGATATTATATTTCCTTCTAGTGAAGCCCTCGTGTCACAAAGAATGCCTGCAATGCCTTTGAAGCCTCTAAAGCTATTGTGTATGGATTCTAGATTGGAGGATGTGGAAACTAATGTCCGTGTCCATGTCAGTTAAGCTTGAACAATTGCAGAAATAAGTCAAGGGTATAAATGACCACCAGCAAGCCAACTTTGAAGGTGTTAAGCATTTCTTGCTCACATTGAAAGGGTTGCTATTTGAGACTTTGCAAAGCGGAAATGACAAGATTGAGGCTCGAAGAAATCGGGAAGCAGAAAGACAACTCCCTCATGAAAGACGACTCGCTCAGGCATGATCAAATTCAGGAATGAAGATGCATTCTCTCCCTGTTTTGTTTTGTTAGATGTTTTTCTGGGTTCAAATTTATATTAAATATTTATATCATTTTTTCTTTACATCTATAAATATACTTATATTTATTTATATCTATTGAATAAATTAAAATAATGATAAAATATTAGATAAGTAAATATTTTGCAATGAACTTTAAGTTGAAGTTTATATATATATATAACTAACTAAAATAATGAATCAAACTTGAATACTTTTTGTTTTTGTTTGGGAAAAATTTAGTTTGTCCCTCATTGTTCTATTTGTTTTTAAAAAGTCATATACATTATCAAATTTATTCATAGATATGACTTCAAACTATTTGGAGTTTACTCATAGATATGGCTTCAAACTATTTGGAGTTTGGCTATATAATTGATATTTATATTACAAATATCATGCACTCAAAGAGATCAAATTCATAGAAGTGCGAACTGTCCTTAAGTTTTTACAATCTAAAACAAATTTACATCATAATATATATTTGATCTCCCTCGTAAAATGGACTTATAATGGTAGATAAAACATTTTGTCGATGTGCTTTGGGGTAGATAATAACAACTTTTTTAGTGTACAGTGCTTTTTGGAAAAGCTTACCCATTTAAAGATTTAATTCCTCTAAAGTTTATGATAAATCAAAAGTTGAGATAAATTAATACTAATAAATAAATTTAAATTTACACATAAAAAAGTAAATATCGTTAATTAATTTTAATATATATTATCATTTAACTGTAGATTTCCAGCCCTGAGCACTTTAAAAGTGAAACACAAATATGAAAAACAAGGAAGGATACATAATTTAAATGTTTTTTCATCATTACAATTAAATTATTTACCTTGTAATGGAGTGAGATTAACTCTTGGAGAATGACAGAACTAGGATGCCTTTCTCCAAATGCCTGGCGGTCAGACCCATCCTTTAAGGGCGGCCTTACTCGGGTTCCATAAGCTAGGCTATATCTACAATTATTTTTGTTTGATTCATGAGAATAGGTGTCAGAGCTTAGACTAGTTGAATATTCGTTTTCTTAACCTCGTGCGACCCGTTACTAAAGTTTTGATAATCACATCCGATCTCCCGATTAGTCTCACAAACAAGGTTTAATGAACTAGGTCGGACCGATTAGTTAAACAGGGTTTAATGAAGTGGGTCCGAGGAAGGGAGAAAGAATAAATAATGGAGGAGTAAGTTAAACGATAGATCAATTTTTTTTTAGTTTGGTAATGTCATTTAGTTTATGTCTTTTTTGTTAAAATGGTTATTTTTATTATTTAAAATATTTTGATTATGCAAATAGATTGAAATATTTTATATATATAATTCCAACTAGTTAAAACTACAATTTTATCAATTTCAATAAAATTTTAATTAAAACTACAATTTTATCAATTTCAATAAAATTTTAACTATAAACAAATAGTTTAGACGTCCATTAGTTAACCGTCGTGCTGTTAATTCGGAAAAGTAGTATTAGATTGACGAATCTACACGACGAAGTGTCATGTTTATTCGAACGCATTGATAGAAGTATAAATATATGGAATGTGTGGAAGCCCAAAGAAAGATATTTATTGAAAGCCTGTGCAGGTTAGACCATACCATATCTCGCTCTCGGGAATAAAACCCTAAAACGAAAAAGCTGAGGTAATTAGTACTACTGAGAAGAAAACCCTAAAACGAAGAAATCAATGGAAATTACTACAGAGAAGAAAACCCTAAAACGAAAAGCTGAGGAAATTAGTAACGAGTCGGAAGCAGTGCGAATGGAGCATACGAAGATACTGAAAGCTGAGAAAATTAGTAACAAGTCGGACGCAGTGCCAATGGAGAACAATGAGACACCAACAGTAGCTGATAACAGCAGTACGTGTAACATCATTCAACTGCAATTAATGCACTGTTTTAACTGATTGCTTTGTGACATTAGAGTTCTAAATTTTGTTGCATTTTTAATTTTGATTTTTCTCAGTCGTTGGCCGCCTGTGCGAAGACATGGTGATGGGGGAAGTGATGCCTCTAATACCATGGTATAACAGGCCGATCATGAATCGATAGTGTGCTGATGCAATGACACACTCTTTCCCATATTATGCCCGTCTCCAAAACCCCCGTATTCTTTCCAACTGCCTCGTTTTATACCACCATCCGGCAGGCTCGGAAAACCCTAATTATAACAGTCTCTGTATTTGGGTTTATAGTGAGAACGAGGGCACTCTGTTGAGTCTTCCAGTACCTGCTATCCCTCAAGATTTAGGTATTGATGCAAAATTTGTGCCTGATTGTTGGAAATAATTCCTCCCGTCACCGGTCTAAATCCACCAACCACCGTACAAGAGTTAATACAATTAGCTGAAGAACTTAATGCGCCTCGGGTAAAGAGGCATCGGAGGTTCAATGTATTTTTGGTTGCTCATTTTAGGTTATGGAATGATGCAGAAAAGCCGAGAGCTCCTGCCGTTTTCTTGAAGCCTCTCCATACTCTGTTTTCCCTTGCTGCTCTGTTTCTGCATTCCGACATGGTATCAGAGCCCAGAGTCACGAATCCCCCTTCACCCGCCATGTGAAGGATCTGAGTGTTGCTAGTGTTGGTCATTCAAGCCAACTTGGTGCAAAGAAGGGAGTAGCTGGAGCAGCCGTCTCCATTCATGTGAGGTAAACCCCAGCAACAGTCGTTGGAAGAGCTTTTTAGAAAGCTGAAGGCAGAGCTGAGAGGGAGAGCCGCCATCGAAAAGGAAGTTGAGGCTGTCAGAGGCAGGCAGAACCCTTCTGAATCGTTTCTTTAACCCTAGACGGGGGCCAAGCCTGCTAAAGAATAGCCTGTAGCTCAAGCTCCCGCCGAAGTGGTCGCTGTTGATAAAAAAAGGCTGAAGAAGCACGTGGTAAGGAAGAAGTTCGATCCCCGGCGGGTTAAGCGCTGGTGCCGCAGCTGTGGTAAGAATTATACTCGTGGCCGCTGTTATTTCATTTGTTTTTTGCTAGGATTGACTTGGCATCGACTCATTCCCTTGCCTGTGGAGATTATGGTGTCCTAGAGGTACCGTGATTTGGGGTTTTTGGCCGATTTGAAGTCATCCATGGCCGTGGATATATTTGTGTCGTAGCCGACTGTAAGCTGGCCTGTTTGGATTCTTCAAACCAACTCTTGCACAGCGAATAGCTCAACTAATAGCTTTAACTGCCTCATCTTGCCCAATGATGCGTTGGTGGAGTGATTCCTCCATTTTCAGGAGTTCGTCAGACTCGTCTGTTGACACCTTTTCAACTGGAATGCTTGTCCATGCACATACGATTTGCTGAATATCTACCTCCGTGACTAACGGACTTGCCTCTCCTGCTTCACTCTCAGCCTTTGATTTCTCTTTTCCTTTCTCTGTTAAATCTGAATTGAGGTCCGCACGCAATTTTGATTGTTCAGGATCCTCTCCATTTTCGTCCCCATAAGCAGTAACATTCCGGATACCCAAATCGAATGCAACCATGAGACCCTCCTTCAAAGCCGAATACTCTGCAACAGACCTGCTCAAATCAACCCCAAGCTGCTTCCGCAGATTCAGAATTAAATTATCATCCGGATCGTAGATAGCAACGCCAGCTCCCGCAAGAGTGTCCCAGCGATCACCAAGCCCGTCCACATTCTCAGCGCTCATGAGACCTTAGTAATAAAACTTAAACCGCTTGCCATCCTTAGTAATCCGCTCGGCCTCGAGGGGTTTCTCGTAATTGTCCCCAACGGCATCCCACTCATCCACCTCCCTTTCCTATCACACCTCCAATCTTGTCTCCAGGACACAGGATGCGATAGACTGTATCATCTATGCCAGGCATCGTCTCTCTTGGACCACCAGGATTCCGACACTTCCAAGGTACGTAATGTAGGAGCTCTTCACAGGACGGAGATCAGAGGCTGGGATTATCCTGCAGCTGTGGATGGAAAAGCCAGTGTTTTGATTGGGGTCAGTTCTGCCCTGGGCAGTGATGCAATTATCTTGTCCACTAATCATGGGATTACGAGGAAGTATATTGCAACTCTGGAAGACTGCGGCGGCGTTGCCAAAGATGAAGTCCACAGTGCTGTAGATGCCGCATTCTCTGTAAAACTGGCGTTGAGAAAGAGCGAAGAGTGTATCTTGGTAGCCTCTCATGCTGCATCGGTACAAGGTCGACAAGTCGCCTGCCACCACTGGCCATTGTAGCCAAGAAGGCACTTAAACTAACAAGATCAAACAGACAATACTGTTGGCTGAGTCCGCGAGAAATCCCGACGGTGAGGTGAAGAACATACTCTGTCTCTTTCTGTCAAATTGAAATGAAAATGCCCCGAGCATTGATAATCCAAGAAAATTAAAAAAAACAGAGATGTTTTTGCATTAAGGGGGCGTCATTGATAGGTCTTGCAGCCAGCAAGCAGCTATATATTTTTTTTAGGGGGCGATAGGGAAGGAGAAGCAAGTAGGAGACTTGCAAGAAGAAGAAGACAAGCGCCTGCTGCGAAGAAGAGAAGAAATGGGTTACAAAAGGAGACTTAGGCAGATTAAAAGAAGAAATACAAGGGAAGAAGTGAAAGCCGAGGCAGGGTTAGAAGCACAGAGGGTTCTTTGTGAAGAAAAGATGGATGACGAACGTGCAAGAAAAGGTGCTGATAAGGAGGTCGTTGCTCAGGTTAATTGGAGTAGCAGAGTTCTCTTCGTACCCCCACATTTTTCAGGTAAAAATTATGAGTTTTGGGCTATTAAAATGAGAAGTTTTCTTAGAACAGAGGATTTGTGGTATTTAGTTCAAAATGAAT
This sequence comes from Larix kaempferi, assembly GCA_027924585.1. Classification (NCBI taxonomy): domain Eukaryota; kingdom Viridiplantae; phylum Streptophyta; class Pinopsida; order Pinales; family Pinaceae; genus Larix; species Larix kaempferi. The sequence continues at coordinate 20,446,606 of BSBM01000321.1, forward strand.
GTGTGCATCCCCTAGATTTAGAGGCTTTTGAAGCCCTGACTGAAGACCAAAAATTGCAGCAGCATGAATTAGCCCTGCATCTCATCCAACGAGCTGTGGATGAAAGTATTTTTCACAAAATTACAGCAGCAAAGACTTCCAAGGAAGCATGGAGAATCTTGGAAGAGGAGTTCAGTGAAAGGGGGAGCGACATGTGCAAGCAGCCAATAGTGTCACAGCCTGTTGAAGAAGCAGCAATTGAGAATCCTGCAGTTGAAGCAGAAGACAGCCAAGCTGTTAGTGAATCCCACGGTGTAGAGGCACTTGTGGATGAATATGAAGATGGAACTGCCATTGCAGCAGTATATACTCCATCCATAGAAGCATTTGAATGCTCGTATGAAACGGTCAAGGACTCTGTCAGCCAAGCAGAGCCTGTTGAGTTTGAGAACAGTGAAGCCCACTGTGCAGAGCCACAAGTGGATGAAGATGGTGTTAAAGAGGAAGCTGCCATAGCAGCAACAGAAAATGGTGAATTAGCAACTCAAGCAGTTGCAGGATAGCCAATAGAGGCTGAATGTGAAGAAGAAAATGAGCTCATGAAGAGCATGCCCATGATGGCAGAAATTTATCCTAACAGGTTAGATGTTTGTGCATGTGCAGGTCCATGTAGAAATCAGCTTGTAATTGAGGAAAATGCAAATGATGATGAAATCATTCAAGATTTTTTAAAAAATGTGGACAATGTGATGTCCTTATTTGAAGCAGAAAATGGAAAAGAAGGCAGCATTGGAGCTGATAAGCATAATGAAGACCATGAAGATTGTAATTTTATTGAAGAGTTTGACAAAATTATTGAAACCTGCATGGAATGTGAAGCATTTGAATTCAATGATGATGGGCATTGTGACATGCCAAGAGTGCTTAGCAGCACCATGGATGAAGAAATCTGCATTGAAGATGAAGAGGAAGAAGATAAACCAGCTGAAAACTTTTTTATGAAATGGAGTGTTGAAGAAATCAGACACTATTATCAGTTGATGTCATGGCAGCATGCCAATGAAGAGGATGAAAACAAAATGAAGGATGTGAACAGCATGTGCGATCTTGAAATTCCCACAACATATGAGCTAACCATGCTGAAATCGGGATTTGTGGATGAATATACATGGCAGCAGTTCATTGAAGAACTTGCAGACAGTGATGGAAGATTCAAGCCCAAGGAGCTTAAAGAAAACATGAAGAAGAAGATGAGAATGAAGAAGAAAGTGAAGAAGAACGCTGAGTTCAAAGTCTGGAGCAAACGAAAGAAAAAGAAGCCGCTGCATCAGCATGCAGCAGACAAGAATGGTAAATTTTGAGCTTTGACATGAACTAATGTAAGCCTAGCTGAGACTTAGACCTGCAGGCATTAATGTTTCAACGTTTTTTTGTTGAAAGCCCATGAAGGCATTGTATGTATGTGTTAGATGTTAATAGTTTGTTTATGGTCGGAATTAAGGGGGAGTGTTGGAAATAATTCCTCCCGTCACCTGTCTAAATCCACCAACCACCGTACAAGAGTTAATACAATTAGCTGAAGAACTTAATGCGCCTCGGGTAAAGAGGCATCGGAGGTTCAATGTATTTTTGGTTGCTCATTTTAGGTTATGGAATGATGCAGAAGAGCCGAGAGCTCCTGCCGTTTTCTTGAAGCCTCTCCATACTCTGTTTTCCCTTGCTGCTCTGTTTCTGCATTCCGACACTGATGACAATGGCGCGCGTATATATTCCTTCACTCCGATCAAAGAAAACGGTCAAGAAATGTACGATGTGAGAGTGGTCGATTTAAGGGAAGGAAACATTCGGTGGAAGAAACTCCCGCCGTTGCCTGCATGGGAGGAGCATTCTGTGTGGAGCTGTGTTTCCTTTGAGAACGGCGGGTGTTGTACTACTTATCATATTCTATGGACCGAGGACGACGAAGACGATTATGTGTCGACGCTAAACACAAGAAACGATATAACTGAATCGCAATCGCAATGGCAACCTGAACTTGGTGCCAGTGCCAGTTGTGCTGTAATGTTCAAATCAATGAAAGTTTTTGGTTGGGGGAAGGAGCAGGCCCCGATATATCTTGAGATTAACATACCGTCCCGTACTGGAGCTCATTCTCCGAAAGCTCTTTACAAGTTCTGTGCGGACCGCCATTATTCTACAGATTACAGCGACACTTTGGAAATGCCTGACTTTTTGTTGATGCAATATCATAGTGACGGGCATAATGAGGTTAGTTGTATTTTGTATTATATACGTTCTTTTGGAGGGAATGGGTTTCGTAAAGTGGACTTCTACAAGGTTAAGTTGGATAGTGAGAACAGCAGGAGGTTAGAAGATGAAGAAGGCTCGGAATGGCAAGTATTTTTGGAGACGTGGTGGCACAATCTTAGAGCAGACGAGGAAATTACAGCAACAAAGGTTTTGTGGAAAAGATTTCCGGAATGGTATCTGAGGACGTTCAACATTGACGAGGTTGTGGATACCGATGCCATCAAGATAGCGCCAAGGGGCCCTCTCTACGTGTATAGTTTTAAGACAGCTATATCGGATCCCACAATTTTTGACTAATTTTGACAAAGCTATATCCGTTGGTCATAAAAAAAAATTAAAAACTCGGTGAAACATTACTCTTTCATAACTTTTCATCAAGTTAATAACATTACTATGTAGTTATTATCCAAAGAAGAGGAGATTATATAGCTTAATTTTTTTTAAAATAAGAACTTTTTTGTACTATAGGTATTGCAAATGGTCAAAGATAGGTAGAATTAAGAAAAAATCATTTGATTTGTCCCTCTCTATTGGAATATTTCTAAATGAGTAAATAAGGTTTTGAAAGGCAATGATTTCAAAGTTAAAGATCATGTCTCAACAATATTGATATTATGCATGTTATGTTCAATACAATATTTGAGAGAATGATAGCTGCCTATTTCGTCAATGTAGTTTTGTCCAAGTATTATGCTTATCTTTTAATATCATTGCCTTTTAAAATCATACTATGAATACATTTTAAAATGGTTATTTTTTCCTATTCAATATTTCCTCTACTATAATTTGATTGTTTTCAAACTATTTGATTATTGCTAGCAAGGTGTCTACCCACTTTGCACTCAAGATGAAACGATGATCTCCTAAAGACATAAAACTCCATAAATCCTAGAAGCCTTATCTCATCTACAAGAAATTAATTTTCTATTGGTGAAAATCTAGAATTCAATGGCTGGAAGGAGAACACAAGTCCAAGCATGCATGCATTTTGTAATACATACAATGAATGTGGATCTTACAATGCCATCATGAGAATAATTAGGGCAGATGGATTAGTGGCAAGGGAAAACCACCAACAATGAGATTCTTTGAGAACCACCTTGCAGAACAAGGGGAGGTAGACTGTGCCACCTTTGCTACCTTTTTTGGAATCCACTCTAATGATAATAGATCATTGAAAAACTAGGTGGTGAATATTTGCCATGAATATTTGCTATTTGCTATGAATATTTAAGACTACCCTATGCTTTTCCAGCCAATCCATTCTTATTAGAACATCATAAGACCCTAATGGTAATACATTCAACTTTACTTGTGTCTTTAACTAACTCATAAGAAAATCACAAATTTTAACAAAATCAACTACCTTCCTTTTGGTTCCTGTAGCTAACTGAACCATCCAAGACTTTTCAAACCTTTATACTTTCAATTTATAGCTTTTTACTATATCAAGTGATACATAACTCAAACTAGCACCTCGGTCAACTAACATAGAGATGTGTTTGTTCTGTAGGATACCTTCGATTTCGACCATTGAAGTTTGATGATCATCTTGTCGATTTTCCAAGGCTACATTTATCTTGGGCATTTCCCTCGCTATGTCACCAACTATTGGCCCTTCCTGCACTGTATGGATGTTGCTGACTGTTCTTTTCCTATTAGGATAGTTTGCTGCAATATGTGGTCCTCGACATTCATAACATTTTAAAAGTGTTTTTTGTTCATTATTTCTAAGATAATTATTAGGCATGTTTCTTGTAGCTTTAAAATTATGTGGTGAATTACTTTTAAAATTATTTCCTTGAAAATTTATGCTATGGAAATTTCACTTGTTATTTCTAGCATTCCTATTAAAATTAAAAATTTTCCTTTTATGTTTGAAATTACTTGGTTTATTACTTTTCCAACTAGAGACACCTTATCTTTTTCTGTTCTGTTCAAAACAAAAGTTTTCTTTTCTCATAGCTTCCTCAAGAGTCTTAGGGTTGTCGTATTCAATTCTGTCTTTTATATTAAAAGGTAAGGAACTCAAAAATATTTGGATTTTAGGCTTCTCGTCAATAATGTAAGGTACATATCTTAACAGACTTAAGAATGTACTGCTTAATTCTTTCATGTTCATAGAGCCCAATTTTAAATCGTAGAATTCTTTAGTTTTTTCTTCGTAGTACTATTTAGATAGAAACTTCTTCTTAAAATATTTCTTAAATGTACTCTAAGTTACACTCCTTTCTTTAATGCCTTTTACCCTTTTTATATCGTGCCACCAAATATCTGCTTTACCACTCAGATTATAAATGGCCACCTTAGCTTTTAGCTTATATGAATAATCATAAATATGAAAGTATTTCTTCATACCTGACAGCCACGCTTTAGCTGCCTCTCCCTTTTCATTTTCACCGTTAAATGTTGGGGGTTTTATCTTCTTGAACTCCCATGAAATCTCTTCATATGGTTTATAATTTCTCCTTTTTGGTCTACAGTCACTTTCACTGCTGTCACTAGAATATTTATGTTTCTTTTTATGTATTTTAACATTGATTTCATAGGAAGAGCTACTTTCATCATTAGAAAATTTTAACTTCTTACCTTTGTGTTGGTAGGACATGGTTCCAGATTCAGAATTAAATTATGTTCTTTTATCTCTTTTGTCATTATGAAATTTATCTAGTAAAATATGATTCAGTTCCTCTTGAGATTTTAAAATTCTTTCATTCTCTTCCTTAACATTTTTCATTTCAGACTTTAAATATTTAACTATGCGAAGAAGTTCAGATGAATTATCATTTAAATCCACTTAAATATTTTCTTCATTAAAATGTTCATGTTCATTATTATTATTCTGATTATTATGTTGGGATCTGTCCTTAGCAGATTCTTCTGGTCCTTCCATACCTACAATTTATATAACAAATGTTTTGTACATACACAAATTAAAACAAAAATCAGTAACTATGTTTTCTATTTTAAATTTTCTATTGTGCGAGTGAGCCACTTCTGGGCATAGTGTTTGAACTTGTGCTCTGATACCACATCTAACATCTCCAAAATTCATAAAAGTTAAGTATTTTCTGTGTAGTATAAATACTACAATTTATTTTGCGGAAAGTATAATTTTGTGAAGCACGTGCAACAATTAATTAATAAGAATATGCGAAATAGAAGAAATGACAGAACTCAGAATCACTTTTATATTGATCGCAGGCCACTTCAAGGGGGAAACCTCCTTTGAGCAAGCTCAATACAAATAACTTCACCGTGCCTTCATAGGACTCAACACACACTTCTATACTAAGTCTAGGTACCAATACTATGGGTCAAAACCATGGGCCACTACAAACTATGGATCAACAATACTAAGAGCGACTTACAAAGCATATGCACCAACAACAATAACACAAACTATTGATCAACAAATACTATGGGATGACTGGCAAAGCATATGCGTCCAACAACAATATACTAACAAAGTAAAGACATCGGTTCCTAACATCCCCTCCCCCTTAAAAAAAGCTTTCCCCTCAAAGCTTTAGATGTGGAAATTGTTGTTGAATCTGAAGGAGTGGTTCCCGTGTAGCATCCTCTGGTTGCAGGCCGTGCCATTGAATTAAGACCTCTGTGATAGAGCGAGAGCGAAGCTGATGAGTGCGCTGATTGAGGATGGTCGCCAGCTTCAAAAGGATGGATCCTTCATTATCCAGTTTGGGTAAAATAGTTTTTCCACTGATGTTGGTGCCAAGAACTTTCTTCAGACAAGAGACATGAAATACTGGATGAATGCGGGAAGGAGGAAGTTCCAATTTATAAGCAACGGACCCAATCTTCTGAAGAATCCGATATGGCCCATAGAACTTTGGAGCGAGCTTATGACACCCTTTGATTTTTAGGGAGGATTGCTTGTATGACTGGAGATGAAGAAAAACCATATCGCCTGCTTGAAAAGTGCGCTCAGAATGGTGTTGATCAGCTTGTTGCTTCATGCGATTTCTTGCCATGTGAAGATTGTCCCGCAAAATGCAAACAATCTGATCGTGATTTCAAAGGATGTGTCAACTTCGTGAACTGTTGAACTGTTCGTGTTGTATGGAAGAAGAATTGGAGGTGCCTGCCCATAGACTGCTTCATATGGAGTCATTTTAGAGGCAATGTGGTAAGAGGTATTGTACCGCCATTCAGTGAGAGGGAGCCACTTTGCCCATTGATGTTGTTGTTTAGAGGTGAAGCAATGAAGATACGTTTCTAAGCGTTTATTGATAATTTCAGTCTGACCATCTGTTTGTGGGTGATACCCTGAACTCATCTTCAGTTTGGTTCCAGTGTGGCGAAATAGTTTGGTCCAAAAATGACTGGTGAAAGTCGCATCACAATCCGAGACAATGGAAGAAGGGATGCCATGAAGACGAAAGATCTGGTCCAGGAAAATTTGAGCAACTGAGGAGGATGTATAGGGATGGCTGAGAGCACAAAAATGACTATATTTGGAGAGGCGATCAACCATAATGAGAATCACTGTCTTCCCACCAGATTTAGGGAGCCCTTCAATGAAATCCATAGAAATATCTGTCCAAATCCATGTAGGTATGGGAAAGGGTTCGAGCAATCTTGGAAGGAGTGTTGTTTCACCCTTATTGCCCTGGAAGGTATCACATTCAGCCACCGTCTGTTGAATTGTCCTTTTCATGACCTGCCAAAAGAAGTTACGCCACGCCCATTCATACATTTTGAGGAACCTAGAGTGCCCTACCAATGGAGAAGCATGGAGTTCATAGAAGACAACCTGTGGAAGATCTGTGCTCTAGGGAAGCACTAGACAACCTTTGTATCTCAGAGATGCACCATCCTAAGAGTAATGTGGTATAGTAGAAGGGTTGTTAGTCAATCATTGGATGATTTGAGATAAGGAAGAGTCATTGACATAACCCTGTTGAAAAGATTGCAACCAATTTGGAACAGGCATAGAAATACCTGAAAGAGAACCTTGGGCATCAAATGTGCGAGAAAGAGCATCTACCACAATATTGTCTTTACCCTTCTTGTAAGTGATCTCATAGTCATAACCCATGAGTTTTCTAACCCATTTTTGTTGTGTTGGGGAGGAGACACATTGTTCCAAGAAATATTTCAGACTCTGGTGATCAGTCTTGATGCAGAAATGATTCCCTAATAGGTATGGTCGCCACTTCTGTACGGCATGCAAAATAGCCATGATTTCCTTCTCATATGTAGAGGCAGCTAAATTCTTACCTGAAAGGGCTTTGCTCGTGAACGCAATGGGGTGTTCATCTTGAAGGAGAACAACACCAATTCCATTGCTGCAAGAATCACTCTCAATAGTGAAGGGCTTGGAAAAATCGGGCATAGCTAGAACAGGTGTAGTACACATAGTTTGTTTCAGTTTGTCAAATGCACACTAAGTAGCATGTGTCCATGTAAAAGCATCCTTTTTCAATAGAGAAGTTAATAGATCTGCAATCTTCCCATAATCTTTGACAAACTTGTGGTAGTAGCCAGTCAACCCCAAAAAACAACGAAGGCTCTTGAGTGTCTGAGGATGCGGCCAATTGTTCATGACATTGATTTTGGCAGGATCCACGCGAACCCCTTGTGCTGAGATAATGTGCCCGAGATAATCAACTTCCTTCTGTCCAAAAACACATTTAGACTGCTTGGCTTGGAGATGATGGTCAGAGAAAAATTGCATGACAAGATCCATATGCTAGACATGTTCATCCCAGGTTTTACTGTAGATGAGGATATCATCAAAGAATACTAGAATGAATTTCCGCAAGTAGGGCCGAAATACTTTATTCATTAAGGCCTAAAATGTGGAAGGAGCATTAGTGAGGCCAAAGGGCATAACGAAAAAATCATAATGGCCATCATGTGTGCGGAAAGCTATTTTAGAGATATCATCCTCATGAGCCCGAATTTGATGATACCCAAAACGAAGATCCAACTTGGAGAAAAATTGAGCCCCATGAAGCTCATCAAGAAGCTCATCAACAACAGGAATTGGAAACTTATCCTTGATGGTGAGGTGATTAAGTGCTCGGAATTCAATGCAGAGGTGCCATGACCCATATTTTTTGCAGACAAGAAGAACTAGAGAAGAAAAGGAACTAGTGCTTGGGCGAATAATACCTTGCTTCAATAAGTCCCGAATGAGCATTTCAGTTTTTGTTTTTTGGTGAAATGGGTAGCGATAGGGCCTGATGTTGGGAGGAACACTGCCAGGAAGGAGCTGAATACGATGGTATTTTGGACTTGAAGGTGGAAATCCCACTGGTTTAGCAAAGACACCTGTATATTGATCCAGAATTTGTTGTACATCCAAAGGAGTAGTGGAGATCGCTAATGGTTGCATATGAATGGAATGGATCTGAGGGATGACACCATGTGAATTCTTCTTGAGGAATTTTTCCATGCGATGTGAACTGATGATGCTGAGAGACCCTGGTTGTAATCCTATCAATGTGTGTTTTTGTCCATTGAGGGAAAACTGCATCCAAAGTTCAGCAAAATCCCATAAGATAGGGCCAAGTGTGCATATCCATTGAGCGCCCAAAACCATATCACATCCACCTAAGGTCAAGGAAAACATGTCAAAGCGCAAGGTATAATCTCCCATAGAGATACACACATTTCAACTGTACCCTTTGCAAAGTAAGGTGCCCCCATTGGCAACCATGACTTCAAAGTTGGAGCAAGGATGGATAAAACAATCAGCTTGTTTAGCGATCCGAGGTTCAATGAAATTATGAGAGCTACCAGAATCAATGAGTATTATAAGAGGAATCTTCTTGAAGTAACCCCTGACCTGCATTGTTTGCGGGGTGGTGATTCCAGCTAAAGCATGGAGAGATATCTCTGGCTGGTCATCCTGAGACAGAGGGTCAATAGGTATTTCCTGAATGTCGACCTGAGCATCCATTATTTCTGGATCTTCGTCACCAATTTCAGAGGCAGGCAGAGAATCCACATCCAAGAGATAGAGATTTTGCTGAGCACATCTATTTCCTCGAGTGAATTTCTCATCACAATTATAGCAAAGCCCCTTTTCTCTACGTGCTTGCATCTCTATTTCAGACAAACGCTTGATAGGAGTTGGTCAGGGAGCCTACGGTATGGGTGGTCGTTGAGAACCCATATTTCAGAAGGGAATGAATGTGGGCTTGGAGCGCTGTTGGGATGCAATCTTGTCTTCTGCCAACTTAGCCAACCCTAGGGCTTCCATCATTGTGTTGGGACAGAACATTTTGACCTCAGAGTGGATGGCATCCTTTAGACCATTGATAAAACAACTCTGGTAAAAGTCATCAGACAATCCTTCAGTGTGGTTGGCTAGTTTCTCAAATTCGGTTTGATACTCTCTCACAGTGCCAATTTGGCAAAGTTTAGTGAGGGATCCTGTGAAGTCATCAAAAGCACCAGGACCAAATCGTTGCTGTTAACACCCAAAAAGTGCTCACTAGCTCATTTACCACATTATATGGCTCATTTGTCCATTTTCCTACAATATTTCCATTAAAATCCCAAAAAAATCCCATTAAAAAGCCTCCAAAAGGCCACAAAACCATCAAAATAGCCTTAAAAAGGCTAAAAAACCCCCTTTTCCTCCAAAAATAGCAAAAATCCCCTAAAAAGGGAATAAAAATATAAAATAATGAGGAAAAGGAGGAAAAAAACCCTATACAGCTGCCGAAAACCATGTGTTTCCTAAAACCATGGGTCAGCACTCCACCACCAAAAAACTATAAATAGGTGATGGAGATCCCTTATTCCATATCCACAATCACAAGCACCCTTACTCTGCCAAAATCTCTCTCGAAACCCTAGTTCATCATTTGAACTATTTTCACCTTGAGAGCCACTTTGGCCCATCCCCACCATTGGAGAAGGAGAAGGAGCATTCAGAAGCTTGGAGCATCCTCTTGGACACTGCAAAGGGCTTCACCAACCTTGACACTCAAGGTAACATTAATATAAAACCATTTTTTACATCTTTTATTTATGTCTCATGCAATGTTTAAAGTAGTTTGTTAATTGTTGTTTTAGCTTAATCATTTAATCATTATTGAACTGCTACTAAGGAGTCCATTCTCCTTAGTAGGTGCTCATTGGCACAAGCTAGGGGTAAAACCCTAGCTACAGTTTTGGCGACTCCCCTAGTTTTCGAATTTCTGGTTTCCGTTTTTTAAAATTTTTTCTTTTCGGCTGTCCCTTTCGGCCGCCGCATACCGCGTCTTTTTCCCTCTACAGTCGCGTCCCGACCGCGCCTTTCAGGCCTTTACCCGCGATCCGACCGTGGCTCTCAGACTGCTTCCGACGCTCAGTCGGCGGATTCAAGTCTGTTACCTGCGATCCGACCGTGGCTAATCAGCCTGTTTGCCACGATCTGACTGCGCCTGTCGGCCTTTTTCACGCGTCCCGACTGCGGCTTTCTGCCTCTTTCGGGCGTCCCGACTGCGCCTGTTAGCCTTTTTGCCGCGACCCGACTGTGTCTTTTTCCAGTTTTCCTGCGTCCCGACTGCCACTGTTGGCCCGATAGCCGCGACCCGACTGTGCCTTTTCCCCTGTTTCCTGCGTCCCGACTGCCACTGTTGGCCCGATAGCCGCGACCTGACCGCTGCTGTTTCCCTTAAACCCGCGGTCGCCCTGTTCTGATCCGCCACAGACCCGCGGTCTGATTTCTGCTCTTTTCCTGTTTTGAGCCCATCCCCTCTTGCTGCAATATTTTCTGCATTTGAACAGCCCTCTGTCCCACCTGCAGCCCACTTCCTTACAGCCTTTCTGCAACATAATTTCTGTTCCTTTTACAGAATCTTTTTAAAATTTCAGTATTTTTATTTCAGAAAATTTTGCAAAGTTAAACTTTCAATTTCCATATTATTGATAGATTGGAAGTTGCCCCCCCTTGTGGCACTTCTATTTTTGGGTTCAACACCTCACGAGCACACACTCTGTCACATAAAATCAAGTGAGCCTTAAAAAGTACCTAACTAAACCAACATTCTAACCCCACTTGGGGAACACAAAAGAATCATTGTAGTTAGGTAGGATCAGGGGGATAGGCTTCCAATAACACCCCTTGGTTATTTCACTTGAGACATAGTTGTTGTCCAAATAGGGAACCAAAATCCCCTAGTACTTTTTGGCACGGTCACGACCAGTTTATCAGAGGGCCTCTCCCTTAGGAGGGTTGAAGTCGGGAGACTGGTTCCGGAGGCCTGAGTGGAATACCGCACTCCATTCAGTAACCGAAGGGATACCTTTCGCGGTTCGCGGGATATCCCTGTATAGGGGTATTGCGGTCAACGAACTAAACGGCAGATTCACCTTTCTGGACGTGTCATGAACGGGGTATCTTAGTTGCCATTCTTCTAGGATTGACTACCCGGTGTCCCTCCCGGTAGGGGGATATCATAGCCACTTGGCTTTCCTACTCATATTGTCTGACTTGGATTTCATCACCTTGCAGAGGATGTGTTTAGTTAAGTCAGAATACTTTTAGTTAGGTGTTTTCATGCTCCTTTACCTCCCTTTGGTCTAGTGAGTCCACCATTTTTCTTTTTTAGGAAACCTGCTGCTTGTTGGTATTCTGACCATCTTTGTTGTTACTCCACCTATTGTAGCACAGCTGTTGCAGTGGGTGTTTTGAGTTGGTTGTTGGCCTGAGTGCCTTGCTTTTTTAGCTCTCCTTCTGCACACTCGGTTGCATTAGGATTTTTGAGCTATTTTCATACTCACCTCAACCCACAGAGATTAGACACCATCTGTCACCATTGAGTCCCCGAGACATTCTCGGCGCCTCAGGGGCGAGCCCCCACAGCACGGTTCTCTTGACACCACACGTCGTAGATTCCGATCATTATCCGTTGATACCACTCATCACAGATCTAGAGCCTTGTCACTTGACTCCACCCGTCAGCGACGTAGGTCTCCGTCACCAGATAGTGACGCACCTTACTTTACCTCAGATTCTGACGAAGAGTCTGAAAACCCTATTTACACTGCCCCTACTAGCCCCATGGCTGGCACGACTTCCACTCCATTTTTCATAGGGACCATTGGTGGCACATCCACCACTACACCAGTTACTACACCTGTTTTTGGTATGCCCTCCATGGGGCAACCATCTACCGTTCCCCTCACGGTACCTATTCCCATAGCGGGAATACCTATCCCCACTACATCAGTGGCTCACACTACCAATGGTGGTGCTGGACCATCCTTCACTACCTCAGTTCCCCCACTTGGGGGCACCACCTCACATCTTGCCCCTCCACCTGGGGGCACTGGCCCCAACTTGGTCCACAGCACTACTGTGTCACAGCCTTCTTCCAGTTTTCCATTCATGGCTAGCCTCAACCTACCTGACCTGGCCAGATTGACCAACGATCCTATTCGACACGACCCTATGTGGCCTCATATGCCTACCAAACTACCCTCTGACATCCCTAAATTCGAGGGTAAGGCCGGTGAGGACCCACAGAACCACATCATGTCTTTTCACCTATGGTGTTCCTCTAACTCCATAGTGGACGACTCTATTCGCCTCCGTCTCTTACAGCGCACCTTCACTGGCTCTGCAGCCAAGTGGTATATTGAGCAGCCTCATGGGACCCATGCCACCTTTTCTTCCCTGGCCTCGACCTTCCTGCAGTTCTTCCAGTTTCCAGTCCGCTATGACGCGGGCGTTGAGATCCTTCTATCTTGTAGACAAAACACGGCTACCCATATCACGGACCACATCCATGAGTGGCGTAGACGCCGTAGCTTATGCAAGATTAAACTAGATGACCGTATCTTCCTCGATTGGTTCCTCAAGTCCCTGCTTCCTGTCATCGCTAAGGATGTAGCTTCAGAAAGACCCCCGTCTGAAGAAGAGGCCATCCTTAAGGCACAGCAGTTCGACCTCATTTACGCCCAGTCGGGTTACCTTTATACCATTATACCTGACGCCCCTCGCGGCGAGTCCTCCCATCATGATGCGCCGGGGGCATCCCACGCTGCAGATGGTATCATTGGCCGTGTTTCTTCGCATCCCCAACCATTTTCTATAGCACGACCTACCCCTGGCCCCGACCTGTCGAGGGCTACCTCCCAGTCCGGAGCAACCAACTCATATGCTCCCATGACACATCACCATTCCCATGGACCTTCATGTCCACCTCAGTGCTTCGGGTATGCGACTCCTGCTTATGCTCCTCCAGTCGCCCCTCAGCCTTACTACCATCAGCAGACTGCCCCAGCTCCTGCGCCTTCACAAGCCCCACCAGCTTATTATCCGCCCCAGGCAGCCCCTGCGGCACATCCACAACCTGCTCCGCAGTCCTATCAGCAACCCCCTCAAGTTGCTGCACCTGCTCAACCTCAACCTACATATCATCCTCCGCAGCCTGCTCCTGCACCTGCGCAACCTCAAAATCCACCTGCTGCCCAAGGGCAAGTTTACGCCCAACATAACCCGCAGCAAAACCAGAATAACCAACGTAATCAGGGCCAACAGAACCGCGGCAAGGGCCGTAATCGGGGAAACAACCAACCTGCAGACCAAGCTGGTCAACCGGCTAATCCCCCTGACAATAACAATGCGGCCCCCGCTAATCAAAACCCTGATCGCCCGCCCAAGCAGGCCAAAAACCCCAATCTGCGAACAAACCACCCTTGTTCTATTTGCGGAGTCTATGGACACTACACCCATGCTTGCCCACACTTGGAGCGAGCTCGGCAGCTCTGGGTTGACGAGGCCCATCGCCAAGGGCATGCGGCCCCCCAAGCGCCACCCAACCCCCCCCAACCTCAGCAACCCCCTTTAGTGCTGCAAAACCCATTACCGACCCAAGGCGTGGTGAACACTCAGCCGTTGGCCCCTCAAGCTAACGTGCAACCCCAACAACAACAGATCACCTACGCTTCTCCTGATCAACCCATGTTCGACTCAGGTACCCACCACTTACTCATGATGTCATCTGCTGACGTCAACCTACAGACCCGTCGGAACCAATATGGCTCCACCTCTGAAGCCACTCCCACGGATAAACCTACTAACGCTCATCCCACCGATCAGGCGTTACGTATACCTCCGCCTCCCATAGACGGCGCTGCGAAAGCACCTCGTTTCCCACTTCGCCGAATCAACAATAACCCTAACGCGCGTGCTGCGTCAAACTACAACATCGTAGACGACCTAGCCCAATCTCCCGCAGCCATGTCTGCGTTGGAAGTCTTGAAGAATTGCCCTTCCCAGCGCAAGACTTTACTTTCCGCCATCGGGGGGATTGACCCAACTGATTCGCATTTGATGGCATTTGATTTAGACCAGTCTGAACCACGCCTACCTTCTAGCTTAGCCTTCCAAGTTACAGTCTCTGTTAGGAACCTTGTTATCCATCGGTGCATCATCGATGAGGGTGCCTCCACATGCGTTATGTCTACATTTGTATGGCAGAAGCTAGGATCCCCTCCTCTCCAGCAGTCCACCACTGCCTTACGTGCCTACGACGGTCGTTCGGCCCAGCCCCAAGGCCTTCTACCCAACATTCCAGTCCAGTTAGGTGGTAAAACAGTTCTTATTGACATAGAGGTAATCAATGCCCAATTGGATTACAACCTTCTACTTGGCCGCAGCTACATGTATGCCATGCGGGCAGTTGCCTCTTCTGTCTTTCGCACCATGATGTTCCCCCACGAAGGACGCGTGGTTAAGATTGACCAGCTCACCTACTATGATCCCAGTGCTCCGGCGGCACCGGAAAACGTTCTCCCCATGGTTGAACAACCTGTTTCTAGTGCCACCACCTCGTTTGTTTCCTCTACGGGGCCTGGAGTCTACTCAGACGCGCCGATGACCTCCACCTTTCAATCCATTCCTCCGCCATCATCTACGCCCGAAATGTCTGACTTATGTACCTTGTCCCATGACATCCTACCACCTAACAATCAACCATCCTTGTTGCCTAAACCACCATTGGTACCTAGTCACATTGGTGTTACACCGATCCATACGATCCCCTTCCTAGTTCCTCCCGCCGGAGTAGTAAGCGCCCCGGTCATGGCTACTCTTAGCCTCCCTGGGTTAACCTTGGGATTACCTGTATGGTATCTTTCGCCTCCCGTTCGCCCGCCGACACTAGATGTCGTCCTCCAGCCGGTACAACCCATGGCTACTACCACTCAGCCACCTCCCGGTGTCTCTACCGCTTCGTCCTCCACGACACCTCCTCCTCCTCCTCAACCCACTGGGGGCAGAGGTCCACAACCTTACACTGCTGTCCCACCTCCCAAGACAGTCAAGAACCCTCCAGTGTTTCGTGCTCCTCCCAAATGCTCGCTGTGTGACGAGTTGGGCCATGCGACCCACCAATGCCCACAGTTACCCGCATTGCAGAAGCACATGCAAATGCTCGATGACGATCCTAACATCCCAACTGTCGAACTAAACCCCACTCCTAAGCCTAAAGATAAGTCCCTACGTACCAACCACTCCTGCGCCATCTGCGGTATTTACGGGCACTATTCACATCATTGTCCCGATCTCCCGGATTACAGAGCGACTCTCTATGAGATGAACAATCTGGATCTTGAGACGGCACCACCTACCATTGAGGAGATCTACCCCCCAGACTCTTCACCTTCCGGAGAGGTTAATACCATCTATATGATCTCTTCCACCACTACCCCCTCGTCAACCGATTTGACGACGCAAACTTTCCGTACCGATGAGGAGATTCTTGAGGCCCTTACTGCCCGGATTATCCTTGGGATGATATGCACCACCGTTCCTATTTCATCCCAAAAGCGTCTTCCTCTAGCACCGCTACCCAATACGCGGTCGAATCCAAAGACTTCCTCCCCACCAAGGTTGACTGGTTCAAGGACCCTATTCCTGCTCCTGATGCCTTCGAGGAGGGCAACATGGCCAACATCTCACCTGTCATCCAAGTTGATATTGCGGCTCCAGGTCGTGCTCCTGAACTCATTACTTTAGGAGCATTCTGCAGTAAACAAGAGATTGAGGACTACACACACCTTTTCAAAGAATTCCGTGATGTCTTTGCCTGGTCTTATACCGAAATGCCTGGTCTTGATCCCGCAATTATAGAGCACCACATTGACACATGGCCTGATGTAACCCCCGTTCGTAAAAAACAACATCCTCTTCCTCCCTCAAAGTTCCCAGGATATGCCCCTGAACTCATCACTTTAGGAGCCTCCTGCAGCGAGCGGGAGATTGAGGATTATATACAACTCTTCCACGATTTCCGTGATGTCTTTGCTTGGCCCTCTAACGGAATGCCCGGTTTCGACACCGCCATTCTCAACCATCACATAGACACACGGCCAGAGGAACTCCATGTTCTTACTGAAACCAACTCTAAAGGCCTCCCTTTACGCAACCCCCATGATGGGTTGCATCCTACGGAATCTCTATCCATAGAATAATTCGCGGCCCCATTTTGGTCCGCATTGTACAGTTTGCTCTCTTTTTGTTTTTCACGTTTTTACCATCATCTTACATTCATCCTTTCTGCATGATTACAGATGGACCATCTTCCACCTAGTTACACTGGCTTCGCTGACGGCGCAAGCCGCTGGTCTCCCAACCTGGCTTCTGCAGCATGGGTCTTGTACTCCCCTTCCAACGAGATGATTCACCTTGACGGGATATGTATAGGCGCTGCTACCAATAACCAGGCGGAGTATGATGCCGTGACCGGTCTCCTGACTGCCGCCCTCCAAATGGGCATAAGTCACCTTCATGTGTTCCTTGACTCCCAGTTACTTGTCTCCCAGCTCAACAACTGCTACCAGGTGCGTGATCCCTGCCTTTTTAGAAAATTCCTGCGCACAAAACAACTCAGTCGACAATTTGAATCCATCACATTCACACATGTCCCCAGAGCTCAAAATCATGTCGCAGACCACATGGCCAACAACATCCTAGACTGGCATATCAATCACACCATGTAACATCATGCATCATCATCCCATAGCATCTCATAAACATACATATAAAAACCCAAAAAGATTGCATCGCATCTACATTTGCATCCATGTACATAAACCACATGCATATCCATAGGGGCATCCACGTGCCTAAACATACATATATCATGTTGCATCACATAAAATACACAAGGGGCATCCACGTGCCTAACATCCTAACCTACTTGCATCCACGTGCAATATAAACATATCATAACTCATAAAGCGCATCCACGTGCGTACAAATAACACATCATATAAAAGGTGCATCCACGTGCATATATATATATCAAAAAATATACATGTTCAGTGCTATACATGTCCTGAGTACCCCTGTACTCAGCTATACAAAAAATGGATATACATGCCTAAAGCCTCATCTACATACATGCCGTAACTACAAAACTCGGGGGGAGTCCCCTGCACTCCCTAATGAGAGTCGTATCCTGCATCACTGCCGGCATCGGCTGCCTCCGAGTCCTCCCCTCGCTCCTCCTCTGGCAAGTCCTCCTCTCCTCCGGCCTCCTGTGCCCGGGCCCGGTCCGCCAAAATCGCCACCCGAATCGCGATGGACCTGAACTCACGGGGTGCCCCCATGCAATCCCGAACCACATCAGGATCGACATCTCGCCACCCCTCGTCGGTCACTCCTATCAATAACCGATCCAAAAGCTCCCGTACAGACTCTAGGGTCACCTCTGGGTCCCGGCGCCGCACCTCTCCTCGTCCAGGCAGAGCTGGCACGGCCACAATACCCCGCCGGGCCACATGCCCTGGAGGTGGCCTCGGGCCCACATCTGCACAAACCAACCATATGTCAGTCACAGTATATCCATCTACTATCATATACATAAAATATGACATACATAACAGGCAATAAAAACACACACGTACCTTCGGGACCCCATGCCTGTCCTGGTGCTCGTGGCGCCTCCGGATCTCCTGTGAAGTCCATATCCCGATACGGGAAGTCATCCAGCGTCAGTGGTATCTGAAGCCACTGCAGGTACAACTCCTGTGTAAAATACCTGCCCACGTCGCCCCCACCACGGCGGCGCATCATCTCACCCCAACGGACCATCCTCGGCTCCCTCATCCCTCCTGCCCTAATCGGCACCCGTGGCCGCAGTGTGGGTACCCTCTCCATAAAGAAGGCACATAGGAAGGACCCAAATCAAAAGCCCTTGCCATCTTCCTTCGCTGCCGTCAGCTGTCGCTGAACGCAGGTCAGGAACATCTGGCCCCAGGCGTAGTACGTCCCATCTAAGACGCGCTCTACCATCTGCATCTGCCCCCCAGACACCTTCTCCGGTGACTGGGAACCCAATACCCGCACCACACAAGCCGCCATAGCCCGCACTGCCGGCGCCTGTAGGTCCTTCACCAGGAGTGCATTCCTATGCACAACCGCGTCAGGACCA
Source organism: Larix kaempferi (assembly GCA_027924585.1). Lineage (NCBI taxonomy): Eukaryota > Viridiplantae > Streptophyta > Pinopsida > Pinales > Pinaceae > Larix > Larix kaempferi. Next base: position 20,465,304 of record BSBM01000321.1, read on the forward strand.
CAGTACCTCTCTAACATGTCCTCCATGTCGACGTCCGCGGCAACCCGCGGCTGTGTGTCTGCTACCCTGCCCAAGCAGGGCAACCCCGTCAGGAAGTATACATCAGTGAGGGTAAGGTCTACCCTCTCACCCTGTACCCGGAACGCCTGTATGTCCGGCTCCCAGAAGCTGATCAGACGGTTCAGCAACAATGTTGCTGTCCGTATCATAGGTATCTGTGCGAACTTCAAAAGTCCGCACAATCCCAGCACAGATCGCACATGGCGATTCTCTCAGATGAAACCCATGGTCTCATCAGGGATCTCCCGCTCTCTCCAGAGAACCTGGGGCATCCTGCCAATCACACAAAGTGAACTCATCAGTCTCATGACAACTTAAGAAAAATACTTTGCGTGCCACATCGGCCGTCACCTCGGTTTGCGTGCCACATCGGCCGTCACCCGTTTTTGACATCCTTTATATCGCCGGATTCATTTTTCCGAGCTCGTGATGATGCTTGAGATCATTTCTCGCTCTCACTTGGTACAATTTCAACATTGTGTCCCAACACCTTGCTGCCTCGGTTTGCGCGCCACATCGGCCGCCATCGGATTGTTCCACATTGTTACATGAGCCATTCACTCCTGTCATACTGCAAATGTTTCGTTATTTTGCCACCATTTCATCTACCCCGCAAGGAGGCCCATCAGTGTTCCCACCTACCCTCGTTCTTGGTCATCATTACTAAACCTTGATTGAACACTTCCTCCTTGCCTGGGCATTCCTTTTGTCCGGTATAATTTTATCCCTTTTTCGGGCCGGACAAGTCCTTTACGAAAAAGGCACTTAGGGAGTTTCCGTTAAGCTCTTTTCTGACTCCTAAAAGAATGAAAAGATCGCCGAGCAATCTTGCTTCCTTTCATGCTCGTTAAAGTACCTGAAAGGGCGTCTATCTGGTATAAGTTTACCCCTTTTCCGGACCTGGTAGACTAATTACGAAAAAGGAATACTCTAGTCACACCGGCTAGAAGAGTTCTTCATTGCATCCTTTTATGCTTCTTTGGGCCTTGGAGACTAAATCTACGAAAAAGCAACCCCCTGGAGTCTTCTTACTTGCTTTCAGACTCTCTAAAATTGAAAGCAACCACGAGCATGAACTGTCCTGGGCTCGTAAAATCCACACGACAGTACCATTCCATTACTTCAGAGTCTTCTTATCGCTTTCAGACTCCTTAAAATTGAAAGCAACCACGAGCATGAACTGTCCTGGGCTCGTAAAATCCACACGACAGTACCATTTTACACACACTTCTTCTAGTTCCTTAACCCATGAAGAAGTACCCTCCCGTGCCTCCTGGCACTTTGATCTATCATCTCGGCAGCACCCCCAATCAGGTCGCCTTTGTTCAGAGTATTCTGCAGTCTCCTGCCATTGTACCACAGCTTGAGTCTCCCTCAGCCCAGTAACCTTCCCAGATCCCATACAGCTATGATCCATCTCCCTTTAGTCAGTTTCATATGCTGCCAGATCATTCCAATTATCATACTCTGAACAAAGGAAGTTTGAGTCCACCCACTCTACTTGCCCAGTTGTCCCACCACAGTTTATCAGTCCTGCCATCAGCACTATCACATTTCGGTCTCCTACCTCGCGCTCCTGTCAAGGAAACATCATTGCCTTGCTAGGGGCAGGTCTCCCTCTGTCGACGACAGCTCCTCTATTCCAGAGGATAGGCCCAGAGGTCCCTATGCCTTGGACTTATCACCATCTGTGGTAAGTGCCTACGGATCATTCTGAGAGGAGACATCATTGCCTCTCCGAGTGGTTGTTCCTCACATGCTCGACTTCAGCACCTTGATCGCATCGTTGAGGATCGCGTAGGATTATATTCCATCAGTTTTTTGTCGAAGACCCCGGATTTCCCCCGACTCTAGCACATTGGTGAGTCACTTCGGAACGCCCAGTTGTATGTTCCCGTGGATGTCCGGGCTGCGTTGGCGTTTGTATTCGGAAGCCATCCAGTTTCATGCTTCCTTGAGTACCCAGTTTCAGTTCCAGATCAGTTCCAGTTCAGTGTACCATGGAGAGTATGACCCCAGTCACTATGATCTAGCAGCTCATCAGTTCCTTTGGTACCACACGCAGTAGCACTGTTGATTGTTCCGGTGCACCAGTTCTGCAGTTCACACATGATCCGCTCAGCAGTATGTCCCAGATTTGTGTCCCCTCTGGACTCTTATGATGTACACAGTGGTCATGTATCTTACAGGTCCCCCTTTTTTCGGGCCTTACAGTTATATTTATGTATCTTGATACGAGCATGGGTATGCCCGCCTCGTCCATATATTGAGATTATTCCTCAGTCAGTATTTGAGGTCATGTATATTTCAGGTCCCCATTTTTGGACCCCATTGTTGTTATTATGTTATATCCTGATACGAGCATGGGAATGCCCGCCTCGTCCATATGATCAGCTGATTCCTCATCCATTATTGAGGTTATGTACTTTTAGCTCTTGCAGTTGTTCGGGATCGTTGTTCCGGGCTTCAGTTTGTTTCTTCTCTCCTCTCCACATCCTAGGAAAACCATTCATGACTTATGATGTCCATCGGCCATACGATGAGCTCCTGCCCTCGCACATCAGGGGGCAATCTGTTAACACCCAAAAAGTGCTCACTAGCTCATTTACCACATTATATGGCTCATTTGTCCATTTTCCTACCATATTTCCATTAAAATCCCAAAAAAATCCCATTAAAAAGCCTCCAAAAGGCCTAAAATGCCTCCAAAAGGCCACAAAACCATCAAAATAGCCTTAAAAAGGCTAAAAAACCCCCTTTTCCTCCAAAAATAGCAAAAATCCCCTAAAAAGGGAATAAAAATATAAAATAATGAGGAAAAGGAGGAAAAAACCCTATACAGCTACCGAAAACCATGTGTTTCCTAAAACCATGGGTCAGCACTCCACCACCAAAAAACTATAAATAGGTGATGGAGATCCCTTATTCCATATCCACAATCACAAGCACCCTTACTCTGCCAAAATCTCTCTCGAAACCCTAGTTCATCATTTGAACTATTTTCACCTTGAGAGCCACTTTGGCCCATCCCCACCATTGGAGAAGGAGAAGGAGCATTCAGAAGCTTGGAGCATCCTCTTGGACACTGCAAAGGGCTTCACCAACCTTGACACTCAAGGTAACATTAATATAAAACCATTTTTTACATCTTTTATTTATGTCTCATGCAATGTTTAAAGTAGTTTGTTAATTGTGGTTTTAGCTTAATCATTTAATCATTATTGAACTGCTACTAAGGAGTCCATTCTCCTTAGTAGGTGCTCATTGGCACAAGCTAGGGGTAAAACCCTAGCTACAGTTGCAAAAGGAGCTGGAAAAAGTCTGGCCATTTTGGCTCTTCATGAGCCTTGATGTACCAACGGTACCATTGAAGAGCTTCCTATTCCAAATGAAAGGATGCAAGCGAAACTTTGTTGACATCAAAAGTATTATGCAGATTGAAATACTGTTATGCACGATAGATCCATCCAGTTGGATCAGTACCATTGAAGCGAGGAAAATCAAGCTTCAGACCACGAAAATTGTTGGAAGAAGAGAACCCATTGTCTGATGAAGACTCAGATTTTGTTTGTTGTTCATAGCTGAATGTTCAAGATGGAGGCCGAGAAATTTTTCATCCAGATCCTAGAGTTTGGCTTGGATGGCTGCAAGTGCTTCTTCCATGGTTTTTGCTCTTGCACGGGTGCCAACCATAACCAAGAGTTTTTTTTTTTTTTGGGTGACTGGGTAGAAAAACAAAAACAAAAATTGCTTCAGTAAAGGAAAATCTGGATTTGGAAAAAAATCTAAAGGGTAATTGGGGTTTGACTAGGTTTTGGACACTATCGAATGGACAGGGAAGCAAAAAATGAGGATTTCTGAAGCGGGGTGAAAGAATGGGAAAATTTGGGAGAAGGGGACAAAGAAACAGAATTCGGAAAGGAACTCTGTGGTAAAATTTGAAGGTGATTGGGTGAAATCTGAGGAAGTTATGGCAAACCCTAAAAATAGACAAATGTGGGATTTCGGGCTTTGGGAAGTGGAATTGGGGGTAGGGTCCTCAGGAATGAAATATGCAGAATGTGATTACAGGGGTTCCCTGAAAGTTTCAAGGGAAACAGAGTGAAAACAAGAGAGATATGGAGAAAAGACTGATATATATATATTTTTTTCTAGAATGGAGCGACTATGGCTCGAAAGGGATCTGAAACAGATAGATCTGCAACGGCCTGGAAGTGAGCGGAAATAGAGGGATCTAAAATGACGCCGAATGGATTGAAAACAGCTAGATCTGGAACGGCTTTCAGAATGGATCTGAAATGGCGCAGCAGTGATCGACAACAGTTCAGCTGAAAATAGATATGGACCCCAGGTATGTGCGGCTTCCTAACAGTTGAAGGGTTTCACTCGGCTACCAATACTGTCTGACGGCTTGCATATTGGGGCAGTACCCCTCACTCCATGGCTCAGGTAAAACTGATAACTGCTTTGCCACAAACGACAGCTCTTGGTTTACCTCACAGGTGGGAACTAGTCAATCAAGTAGGGGTCATTGCCCTTTTCGCTGGCAGGTCCTCTCAATGGGCCAGCTACTTCGAGGTTCCTGTGGTACTCCTCACAATGAGTTTTAGGGATTATGGCCAAGTACTTCCCACAGTTAAGCGGATAGGGATTATTCCCAAATCCAAACCTGCAACAGGTGCGAAAAAAAATTTGGCAGAAATTTCACCTAGCGAGCCCAAGAAAGTGCTCTGATACCAGATGTGAAGCACCTGCAACAATTAATTAATAAGAATATGCGAAATAGCAGAAATGACAGAACTCAAAATCACTTTTATATTGATTGCAGACCACTTCGAGGGGGAAACCTCCTTTGAGCAAGCTCAATACAAATAACTTCATTGTGCCTTCATATGCCTCAACACACAATTATATGCTAAGTTTAGGCACCAATACTATGGGTCAAAACCATGGGTCACTATAAACTATGGATCAACGATGCTATAGGTGACTTACAAAGCATATGCGCCAACATCAATAACACAAACTATTGATCAACAAATACTACGGGATGACTTACAAAGCATATGCATCCAACAACAATATATTAACAAAGTAAAGACATGGGTTCCTAACAAATTTTTGGGATGTTAATCTCCTTGAGAAAAGACGAGCTGCATTAATCTTCTTGTTAACTATTTAACTATGATTTGTAATGGCGACACTTAATTTCAATTCACCTGGTTTAATTAAATGTGTCTTAACCACTGATTACATGCTTCTTTTTTACTGTCATTAATATGACGATTTAATGCTTATGACAATGTTTGATAAATAAGTTGTTATCCCTTGTGTTGTGATATGAAATTTTAATTAAACTTATGTTGTTAATACTGAACATGTTTTCTCTGTTGAAGGGGGTTCCTTGTGACGCCCCAGAGCTTACTTCGCTTTACGCTAATGCATGTTGTCACTGTGTCCGGGTCACAGGTCAGAATATGCATCTATAAAATGGGTATTAAATTTATGGTCGAGGTTACCATGGTGATAAACTACTACTTTACTTCATACTAGTTAGATTATCATTACAAAACTTAGTCCAAACTCGACAAAGGAATTGGAGACTTCTAACTCAAAATTAATGGTGATAAAATCTTGTTCCTATGGTTGATTTATATTATACATGTATTTTTTGATTAAATATATGGGCAGGCGCACGAAGATGCTCCCCAAATTCCTTGCAATAGGGCCACGCTAGCGGAGAAAAAAAATAGCGCGACCACACCTAAGGAGATGTGCACGCGCCTCTAGGTTTAGTAACAAACCGAGGCGTGTGTGTGTCACTGACGCGTACGCGCAGAGGAGACGCGCACACACCCCTGTTAAAAATATTAAAAAAAAACAGTCGACAATTTCCCCATTTTTCATTTGGTCGACTGAGCGCGTCCTCTTCCTCCGCGTACGCATCCATTCAACCACCAACGGAGGCCAAATCCACTCCAAAACCACCCAACAACACCCACAAACTCATCAGCACTTCGATTAATAGGTAAATATCATGTTTTTTTCTCAATTTTATTCATTATTTGTGTCAATTTTTGTATTTTTTTGTTTATGTAATTGTAAATAATTCCCAAATTTTAAAAACAATGAACCAATTTTCAACTGCACATTGCAACTATGATAATGAGTGAAGAAGATGCTAACCCCGAGTCTGGTGGAACACAAGAAAAACCGAACCTTGGATCCAATGCTAAACAAAACCAAAACCCACAACCTAATTTTGAACAAGATTACCTTAACCACTATGTAAATGAAATGCGAGTGCACACTCGTGAACTTAGAAACTCGAGTGAACCATCTCAATTGTCTCTTGCCATGTCAATTGAGAACTCAATCGAATCCCTCATACATGCACACCAGCAATTGACAGACATGACTCAATTTAGAGCTACGATGCGGGAGTACTACTCCACGAGAATCTCCAAGGAAGCAATAAAATATTTGAACATTACAAAAGCCCAATTATATAGTATGTTTACCGAGCCAAAAACAGGCCAACCACCGAACATTACAAAGCCACGTGTCTACATGGATTGGTGTCAATACCAACCGTGGAGGGACAATTGGATGCAGAGGTGGTTCATGGTGTACGATAAACCTCCCTGCAATAATAGGGAGGTTCCACAGTACTTCCTTCACCAATTGTGGGATGAGTTTTTCCTCGGTTTACATGTCAACTATTTTGACATAACTGAGTTCCAGGGTTTTGGGCATGGCTTTACCCAAGATTGACCTGCTGCCAGGAGGAACCCACTGAGAGGGCCACCAGCTCCGAGGCACGACCCCAACCCCTCTCCCCAGCCACCTTAGTTTCCCCATAAGCTTGATTAGATCGAGGTGGAAATGAGGAATGTTGCACGTGGTCTCCTCAGACACACCTCCTTTGTAGCAGCGATTACAGTGGAGAGGTCGGGTGACCTTGATAGAGATCCAGGTGTAGGGAATTCATGACAGGGCCAGGATATATCCATGACTGATGGTAGTCATGATGGGAATTCTAGTTGGATGGGGACAATGCCACATCTTTGTCCCCATTGCAGGCACACTTGCCCTGGCCCGATCGAGGGTTGTTATATGGATTAGGTCAGCAATTTTTTTAATATGTTTTCAATCATCACTTTATAACTTGTAAAGTATTTTTAAAGTATTTTTGTTTGACTTAACAATGCCACATCTTTGTCCCCATTGCAGGCACACTTGCCCTGGCCCGATCGAGGGTTGTTATATGGATTAGGTCAGCAATTTTTTTAATATGTTTTCAATCATCACTTTATAACTTGTAAAGTATTTTTAAAGTATTTTTGTTTGACTTAAACTATTATTTCAATGTACAGTTATTCAGAGCTGATACACCAAGATGGGGGAACATAGAATCTCCCAACCTGGATACAACAATGGCAGCTGCAACTGAAATTGTGGCACCCCACATGGAGGTATTTTCAGTACTTGACACAATGTTTTTATTACTTATGTCATTTATATTACTAAGTATTTATATTTATGGCACACACATTGATAGTTCATACAATGTTTTTGAATATCTTGATTTCCTAGATAATGACTTGTTTAACATGACCATAACATGTATGGATTTGGTTTTCCACAGGTATTCTGTGACTACGGTGATCAACCACCCTCGCCAGGGATTGGCAGATCACCACATACATAGGTTCAATGTGTAGTTATAAAAATTATTTTAATTTGATTTGTTACAACTTACTATGGTTTAATTTATTGTTTGTTTACTAAATTGTGATATTACAAATGTATATGTAGGTGCCACCAGTAGCTGCGTCTCCCCATTTTAGTCCTATGTATTCACCCTCTCCCATGAGTCCCCGCCCTCGATTCCATCTAGACCCCTCCCTATGTCCACCCCCTCCCTTCCATCCAAGCCCCCCTCTCCGGCCATACTCCCCCCTCCATCCATCCTCCCCCACTCGCCCACCCCCCTACGTCCATACATCCTCACCAATTTATCCAGGCCCCCATGTCTATCCATCCTCCCCCGTTCGTCCATGCCCCCCCTTCCTTACATGTTCCCCTCTTTGTCCACAACCTCCCATTTGTCCATCCTCCTCCCTCCATGTAGGACTTCCCTCCCATGCACCATCCCTCAACACCCCCTCTAGCCCTTTTTCGTTTGATACCCCCTATCCTACAACCGGTAGGGGTTCATCGTCCACATGGTCCTCCTCCACCCCATACCACTGTGTCTTCTCCCACCATATCATCCCCACTTCCTGCCATGATTGTGGCATCTACTCTCCCAATATCCTCATCAGTATCTCCAGTGGTTGCACCTGTAGTGGCTGCCACTACATCTGCACCCCCGCCATCACTGCATCGGAGCTGGTTGTCTGGCCATCTGCTCTACCTACTATCCCAAAAGGCCAACCATGTCCATCGTCGGAGGTGTTCACGATGAGAATAAAGCTAATTTATGAAAATATTTTAGTGCATTAACAAAAATTAATTTAAGCAATTATGACTTTTCAATGAAATGATTGTTTTAAATGTTGTAGGCTAGAATTGCTGAGAGGCTCTGCAGATCTAGGACATCTGTCCAACGTTTCCCACTCATGTCAGAGGTGATTTATTTAAGTTTCGAATTCTACATTTGTTTTATAAATGTGGTAAATGTTGCAAATGCTTGAAAATGACGGTATCTTATATCATTTGTTCCAGAGCCCGGAGAGACGGCCTACTCCTAGATGGACCAAGACCTGAGGCACCGGTAGCTCAAAGAGTAGGAAGATCGACTTTGGATCTACACCTGGGAGTGATGGCGGTGGTCACAATGCTTGACACACCACATGTTATGTACATTAGCCATGATGTGGCACTTTTTTGCACTAGTTTTGATGTACTTTGTATCTACAGCATGAGTTGCCATGTATTTTTTATCTACGCATGAGTTGTCGCATTTGTTTTAGGGCACGAGTTTCCACTATACATACATTGGGAACCATGTTCCACTATTTGCCAGAAATTGTATATGTTTGGATGTGTTTTGCAGCCTCGATGTACATGGACTTTCAATTATGTGATTTATATATCTCATTGTCTAATCTCTGTGTTTCATGTTGTGTGTATCAGGATGTGATGTTGTCTAAATTTTGGTTTTACCTAGATCTTAGAAGAGAAGTTGGATATCATAGTGTGTGTTAGTGTATTGGATATCTATGCAATTGAAAATAGTAGAAAATGGACGTGCATGTCCAAAATTCCTCACTAATGAGAAAATGGGACAAAATAGGCATCTTTTTAGATAGGATTGAATCCAATACTTGTAAACAAAAATAAATCATACACTATTGCAAAATACACATAAACGAAACCTAGTGCATAGGCATGTGTGTGAAAACATGACAAATACAATATTTTTTAGTCCATATAAGGAATCAATGTCAATGGATATACTAGAGTGTTGTTATTGACAAACTTATCGTATGTTTTAGTCGAATATATATATTTTTGGTTTTTTTTTTAACGTCAAGTGGTCAATATCAAATAAATGATTGTCGTATAGGAGAGTGGAAAATATTAATATTTTTGGCATACACGCGCCTGTAAAAATAGTACATTGTTTGCTAATTTAATACATTACAATTATAATTGTGTTATGAAATCATGATCATGTCTTTGATTACTCCTTTGCATCCAAAGCGTAAGTGTTGTAGTGCATTAAATGACATGACATTTTTTAGGTACCCCTATATCATGTATATTTGACATTTGTTTTAAAAATCCTTGTTTTAGGCTTAAAATTTCAATGAATGACATTTGACTATGTTCAACTATTTTATTAGAGAACTTGCTTAGATTCTACATGATTCCTTAACTTGTTTTTGATACATTAGTCATCTAGTAATATGTCTATGATTCTTTGAATCCATCAAAAGCATGCTAAACTCGGTTGTGGAAGACCAATTTTTATAGTATTACTTATCCATGCCTGAATTGTCTCTATAAACTATCCTCATTGAGGTGCAATAATGTTGGATGTGTAACTTTATAATTAAGAAACACTCAACCCTTTTTTCTTTTGCACTTGCAAATGTTCAATAATTGCTTGGAATGATTGAAATGTTTTTCCACAATACATTCAAAAAGATATGCATGGTATATGATTCACTGTAGGGTTGTTGGTGGATTGTTAGTACATGATCGTTCGACTTGTTTTTGATAAATTTAACTACTTGAAAATATGTTTGTGATTGTTTCAACCAATCAAAAGCATGCTAAAATCGGTTGTGGAACCACTTTTATAACTTATCCACACCTGAATAGTCTACATAAACTTACCTTTATTCAAGTGCAATGGTGATGGATGTGTAGTGTATACTCCATGCTTGATTATTGGTTTATTTATGTGATTTTGTGCACAATGAAGGCCATTGTTGACAACTTGTAGAGTCTCTTGGGATTACTTATAGAATATCTACATGGTTGTTGATGGACCAAATCGCGGCAAAATGAGGTGGCAAAAATCTGTCCAGTTTGGCTCAGGATGAGCTTTGATGTACCAACGGTACCATTGAAGGGCTTCCTGTTCCAAATGAAAGGATGCAAGTGGAACTTTCTGAACATCAAATGTATTATGCAGACTGAAATATTGTTCTGCCCGATATATCCATCCAGTCGGATCAGTACCATTGAAATGAGGAAAATCAAGCTTCAGACCACGAAAATTGCTAGAAGAAGAGAACCCAGTGGCTACAAAAGATTCTGGCTGTGTGGTATTGTTCATTGTTGAATGCTGAAGATGGAGGCTGAGAAATTTTTCATCCAGATCCTGGAGTTTGGCTTGGATGGCTGCAAGTGCTTCCTCCATGGTGTTTTCTCCTGCACGGGTGACAACCATAACCAACATTTTTTTTTTGTTCACTGGGTAGGAAAACAAAAACAGGAACTACTTCAGTAAGGGAAAATTTGGATTTGGGAAAAAATCAGAAGGGTAATTGGGATTTGACTAGGTTTTGGACACTGTTGGATAGACAGGGAAGCAAAAATGAGGATTTCAGAAGCGGGGTGAAAGAATGGGAAATTTTGGCAAAGGGGAACAAAGAAGCAGAATTCAGAAAGGAACTCTGTGGTAAAATTTGAAGGTGATTGGGTGAAATCTGAGGAAGTTATGGCAAACCCTAAAAATAGAAAAATGTGAGATTTCGGGATGTAGGAAGGGGAATTGAGGATAGGGTCCTCAGGAATGAAATATGCAGAATGGAATGATAGGGGTTCCCTGAAAATTTCAAGGGAAACAGAGGTAAAACAAGGGAGATATGGCGAAAAAACTGAATTTTATACCTTTTTCTTTTTCCAGACTGGAGCGGCTATGGCTCGGATTTTTTTTTTTACAAACTGGAGCGGCTACGGCTTGGAAGGAATCTGGAACAACGCCGAACGGCTGGATCTGGAACGGCTTGCAAAATGGATCTGAATCGACGCAGCAGTGATCGACAATAGTTCAGCTGAAAGTAGATATGGACCCCAGGTATGTGCAGCTTCCTAACAGTTCAGGGTTTTCACTCGGCTACCAATGCTGTCTGACGACTTGCATATTGGGGCTGTACCCCTCACTCCATGGCTCAGGTAAAACTGATAACCGCTTTGCCACAAACGACAGCTCTTGGTTTACCTCACGGGTGGGAACTAGTCAATCAGGTAGGGGTCATTGCCCTTTTCACTGGCAGGTCCTCTCAATGGGCCAGCTACTTCGGGGTTCCTGTGGTACTCCTCACAATGAGTTTTAGGGCTTATGCCCAAGTACTTCCCATAGTTAAGCGGATAGGGAGTATTCCCAAATCCGAACCTGCAACAGATGCGAAATTTTTGTTTGGAAGAAATTTCACCCAGTGAGCCCAAGAAAGTGCTCTGATACCAGATGTGATGTACCTGTAATAATTAATTAATGCAAATACACGAGATATCAGAAATAATAGAACAGAATCGCTTTTATATTGATCACGGGCCACTTCGAGGGGGCAACCTCCTTTGAGCAAGCTCAATACAATTAACTTCACGGTGCCTTCAATGACCTCAACACACACTTATATACTAAGTCTATGCCCAATACTATGAGTCAAAGCCATGGGACATATAATACTATGGGACGACTTACAAAGCATATGCGTCCAATACTATGGGTCAATACTATGGGCTAATATAAACTACGGATCAACAAATACTACGGGACGACTTACAAAGCATATGCGTCCAACAACAATATACTAACATAGTAAAGAGAAGGATTGACATAGGTTCCTAACAAGAAACTTCCTGTATGACTAGCCTGTCTGGGACTATTCTAGGTAGGAGGTGCACGGTATCACTTCCCCAAATCCTGATGTGTGAGAAGTATTCACACACATACCAATCACCCATGGTATTGATGAAGGATTTCACATCATCTTAAAATGAAGGGGCCTCCTGCTTGAAAATTTTAAAATAAATAGTACCCAAGAAGTGATCACATATATCATACAATAAAGGTACAAAATTCCCTTCCCACAATGCTGAGTGATAAATGTGTATAGGTGGGTCTACAGTGGTCCAATTCCAACCTAAGTTACGGTACTGGAACTCTACACAGAAAACATCAATAACATATGCAGATAGGAAAAAATGTGGCTTCTTATGGGAAAGCGCCTTCTAATAACTCTCTATGGCATTCTTCAATTCTGCCGATAGGATAGAGGCCCATGGGAAGGATTCACCCATGGTTAATACATGATGTGCTATAGGTGCTCACTCGGATCTGAAAAGAGAACAATTAGGAAGACCAAAAAGCCTGCAGAGTATGGCTGCCAGCAAAGAGTATGGTTCCTTGAACCAGATAATGGGATAGAGGTTGTCAACCTTAGGTACAAAGGCGTTGGGCTTGACCATCCATGAATTTATCATCTCGTTGAATTTATACTAGGTTTTTAAGGACTGTATGAATTCAAAAGAAAGGGTATGTGCATGAGGTTTAAGAGAAAAAGCTCGGACAAAGACCTCCGGACGGAAATGCATTAATTGAGCCCCCGTGCTATCATTGAAGCACCGATCTTTGACACTGGCATTTTCAATAATCCATTTCATAGCATCGGTGTAAGGTAGGATAGCAGGATGTGCAACAATGGTGTGTATTTGGGAATCCCTAATCTTCTCATACACAAGTCTGTCGTTCTTAATATGGGAAAGGTCTTCATTGTCAAAAATGGCATATATTTTAGACCAATCCACCTGGTATGTTTCAGTGACCTTCTCACTAGTATCTGAGAGGATGCCAAAATTAGGGTCTTTGGTCAAGATACCTCTGTGTATTGTTTTGGACCTCGTGTTTCTCGACATGGTGAAAGAAGCTTGCAATTTATGATAAATAAGGAAACACAAATCAAAACCCAAAAATACCAGAATTTAGAAAAAACAAATGGAGGGGTGGCAATGAACTTACCCAAAATAACTGAAAAACTGGTAAAACGACACCTGATAGGAATCTGCGGTAAAAAATCCAAGCAACGGATTAATTCTCAACAAAAGCAAATGGTAAAAATAGAATTAAAAAAAAACTATTTATTGAATTTACCAGATTAAAACGTGGCCATGCGATGAAAAAAACGGACGACTGAGATTAGTTGGAGTGGGATGCAGGATCGGGTTCCAGTCTTATTTTCAAAGTTTATTTAAGGATCCCGAAAGCCAAAAACCCGACATTGGTGGGTTGCGGGTTTCGGGATTGAAAAACAAAGAACGCAAAAATGGATTCCCGAAAGCCGAAAACTGACAATGTCGGGTTGCGGGTTTCGGGAATAGAAACAATCGCAAATGAAAAAGGTTTTCCCTAAAGACACCACCCGAAAGTGTCGGGTTGTAGGTTTCGAGAACACACAACAAAATTAAACCAAAAGGAGTTCCTGAAAGTCAAAAGCCGCAATTGCGGGTTTCGGGATGAATATTTACTGATATTATTCACAAAGAAAACCCGCAACCCGCAACTGTCGGGTTGCGGGTTTCAGGTTGACGAAAGCCAAAACTTCAAAAGTAAAATCCCGCAACCCGCAACTGTCGGGTTACGGGTATCGGGTTAGCCAAACTCCAAAACTGAGAAACAGATTCCTGCAACTCGCACCTGTCGGGTTGCGGGTTTCGTGTTTCCTAAGTGTCGGGCTTCGGGTTGGTGGAAACAAAAGACAAAATACTCAAAATCTGAGGTTTTTTTTAAACCAAACACTTAGAAACTTTTTTCAGAGCAAAGAAAACACACAAAACAAAAGTAAGGGAAAGGGATCTTAGGGATGAAAAACCAACCCCTAATATTTACAATGAACTCACCGAAAAACCTTTGTGTTTATTAGAAGCAATGGGGATCTCGTGCTTCAGCTAAGCATGGGATTTGTTTTAGCCACAATAGGGTGCATCCACTACCTCAACATCTCCTTGAACTGTTTTTCCCCCTAGTTTGACTGGGAAAGACAAGATAAGTCCATGAGGTGGGAATGCCTTGAGTATTGTGTGGGATGGTACTAAGGTGGGTGATCCCAAAGATTTCCAACAAGCTAGGGACATGACACAAGTGGAGGCTCCTTCATCGACAATGGTTCGAAAGATATTCTTCCCATGTGAAGCTACTTTAATTTGGAAAGCAATTTGTGAGGAAGGCCTACATGTGGGTTGTTCTAAGTCGAACGTGATTAAATTGGTATCTGATAGATTAATAGCACCGATGGCAGACAATAGTGCTTTTCGCTGAGTGGGACAACTTTGAAACACCTCCAAGGCAGAGATTGCACAAGGGGCTTGAGCTAAATCTTCAACCACATTGTAGTTTTGAGCAGCTCACGCATTGGCGTTGTGTGTTGTTTTGAGGAGGACCCCTTTTGGAGGTCAAGGCACCATGTCTATGGTTGGTTTTTCAATATTTAGAAAACCACTAGGCAGTGATCCAACTGTTTCAGCATCTTTTGAAGGTATGTCATAAGAACGATCCCTAGTTTGGACGTGGATGTTATGTCCACAAATTGTGAAGATATTCACATTGGGTGGATTTCCCCCTTGTGGGGGGATTTCCTGGTTCCCTCCTGGTGGAGGTACTGGTGCCAAAAAAACCATTTGTTGTTGCTGGGGGAAGGGTTGAGTTAGGACAGTAGGTTATGTTTGTTTCCCTCCTCGTTGTTCTAACATACGATGAATATCATCCATATGAGGACAAAGATGAGTAGGATGATCCTCTTTGAAATTTTTTCAAGGATACTTGTTTTTCCTATTTCCTGATTTCCTCCTATAGGGTTATTCACCTTAGGTGCCTCTCTTATCCCAGGGTTTGCATTAGGTTTCTTCTTTTGCTTCTTCTTTTTTCCTTCTGGGTCCACAGTTTGAACCGTAAGGACTTCGGAAGTTTAGGCAGGAGTTGCAGATTGCTGATTTTCCTGGCCAGCTATAGGTTGCGGGTTTTGAACTGACATTTGTCCCAATTGTTGGGTAATCTATTCAAGTTGGTTCACAGATCCAATCACACCATCGGTATGAGTTCCTTTTGGCGGCCCAGCTGGATCATACGTTGGTCTTACAACATGGAGTATTAAGTCATAAAGTGTGCCCGATTGACAAGATACTAAATCCATATGGTGAGCACTCTGAATGAGTTGTTCTTTAGTCATGGCTCCTGACATGGATACATCCTTGGCAAGAGTAGGTAACAGTGATTTAATGAACCAATCTGCTAATAATTGATCAGGGATTTCAACTTTTATAAGCCTTCGACGTCTCCTCCACTCATGGATATGATCCGAGATGTGAGTAGAGGTGGATTGCCTAAGTGAAGTTAAAAGTTCAGTTCCCGTCTCATAGCGGATAGGTAATTGAAAATGTGTCAAAAATGCCATATCTAAAGATGAAATTTCTGTGAATGTATTGCCGGGCAACTCAATGTACCATTTCACAGCATTTCTGGTTAGGTTCCGCTAAAACAACCTCAACCTAGTACTATCATCAACTAGGGAATTGGATGAACACCACAAATGGAATGTCATCACATGATTTGATGGATCTTCCCCTGGTTTTCTGTCAAACTTGGGTATGTCTGAGGGTAGTTTGGTTGGTATAGTTGGCCACTCATTCAAATGTAGAACAGGGTCATTGGTCAGCCGGAATAAATCCGGTAGATTCAATGTAGCTAGAAATGGTGACTTGGATGATGCAGGAGAAAATGCTTGATATCCAGGTGAATCTTGACGGCTCCATTGTCGTGGTCCTTGGGATTGAATAGCATTCCAATCAAGGTTACCTCCTTGCGGAGATTGCATCCAAAAGGGTGGGTTATTTCCTGAATATTGTCCATTCCATTGTGGGATAGGATGCATGTATGGATTGCCCCCTTGCGGAGGTATGTTCCAGTGAAGATGGATACTAGGTGGAACATTGCCACCCCACTGTGGCATAGGATTAATGGGTGGATTTCCCCTTTGTGGGGGTATGTTCCATTGAGATTGGTTACTTGTTGGAACATTGCCACTCCATTGCTGGTTGGGATTCATGGGTGGATTGCCCCCTTGCGGGGGTATGTTCCATTGAGATTGGTTACTTGGTGGAACATTACCACTCCCTTGAGTGTTTCCTTAGTTTGGATAAGTGTTCCAAGGTTGATTCCCCCCTTGCGGGGGTGGTTCCCAAGAAGATTAGGTACTTCCTGGAACTTTCCCACTCCATGGTGGAATGAATTTAGTGGATGGGCTGCCTCTGGGTGTGCTACCTGTTGGGGGAATGGGATTGCCCCCGGGATTTGTGCTAGGAAAGTTTGGATAAAGGTTTCCCGAGGCACTTCCACTAACTTGTGGAGTATTACCCTAGTTAGAATTAGTGTTCCATGGTCCACTAAGTCCACTAGGGATGTTGAGATTCCAAAGTGAAGGATTCCCCCCAGGGTTAGGATTTGGAAAAATGTTTTCTATGACAATAGGATTTTGGTTGACTCCTGAATTGTTTTGACCTTGAGTAGCCAAACCATATGGGAAACCCAAGTTTGGTAAGGAAGAACCTCCAGTAGGGATTCCTGCAGGAAAAGTGGATGTACTTCCGGGATTGGGACCCGAAACTATACCAACTAGAACTGAAGTGCTAGTTGAACTTATGGTAGAAGCAGGTAAACTAACTGGTGGAGTTGTGGTAGAGGTCAAGTTGGAAGTGTTACTACCTCCAGCAACCATTTGAGGTTGTGATGATGTCGTCCCTTGTTCTCCTGATGAATCCATAGGGATGTTGCGAGTATTGCTAACTCCAACACTTGTTTGAGATGGTGCTGATGTAGTCCCTTGTGCTCCTAATGAAGCCACGGGATTAGATGTTGAATTTAGCATGTGTGCCAAGTGTGCCACAAGAGGATTGATGGTGTTAAAAGGTTCATTGATGTTGAGTACCACTGGGTTTGAAATATTTGTCAGAGGTGGATTTACGGGATTTGCAGTGTTGTCTTCTAATGTTTCAATTGAAATTGGAGCAAGAGGATCAACAATTTCTATGTTTTCCTGGGTAGGTGATGTGGTATTATTTGTTTGATGTGTCTCTACTCTAGTATTGATTATTGAAGTTATAAATGTGTTGGTTTCAAAGTCAAAGTGTCTTGTATTTTGTAGTCGTCTCTGCAATGTAGTGGGGCCTTCAATTTCTGGTGACTCACCTCGCTGCTGCCATGACTGGCGAGTCAGGAGAGTAGCCACTTTGAAGAATTTTGATAAAAGGATGTATTTGAAAATATTTTTGCAAATAGAATCAAACAATCCTATGGCTTTCTGGACTCAACAAAAGAAAAAGTGTCCACACAGTAAAAATTCCCTAGAGATTTCAAGCAAGCAAACATAATTTTCCAAAGAACCGAAGCTCAGTGAAAAGCTAGATTGTAGGGCCTTCCGAAACTAGTATCTACTGAGGGATTTCATGTCATAAATTTCTAGGAGCGAAGGTGTGATAAATAGTTACAATAAACTTTAATCGCCAAAGGTACAAGTGTTGGTTCCTGACCACTCACCCTCCCAAGGATTAAAAGTTCCAAAGTCTGTATTAGGCATTGCAAGTGTGTCCCACTCACAACAGCCTATGTGATATCCTAAGAATAGCCACTAAAGTTACCACTTCACAATCGACGGTCGGGTGGACAGTTGTAAGTTGAGGACAAGTCTCATTACCAGAAACTCTAGAAACAGTGATGTCACCCCGAGGATTTGTCACTGAACATAGAATCCCCTCACTGAGATCATGTCCCACTAAATAAGCAAGAAGGGGGGACCACCCTTACTTAGCCAGATTGACCTCGTGCTTGACGCATGTTTCAGAAGCACTTTCCCGACAAGCGCTTTTTGCGACTAATGGATTTACTCTATTTAATCAATGCTAGTTTCAAAGTTTTACAGCCCAGGAGTGTTAACTCTCCAAACCTAATCTGGGGCACTAACCTAAACTTGTTGGTGATATAAAAATCAAAAGTTTGTCAATTTTAGATTAAGCACCAATTTTAAATGTAATTTGCTTAGTTTAAGGAGTGGAAATGAAACTGGTGGTGTTTTGACTCAAAGATAGAAAAATGAACTAAACAATGCAAAATGCTCACTACTCTACCTTTCAATTCGACGAATATTCTAAATTAAGGAAGAGTGAGAGGTTCATGAGTTTCTTTCAGTCATGCAAAATTTATAGTAGATTTCGTATGTTTATGCACAGTTTTTTCTGAAATATGGATAATAATTAACGTGTAAAGACCAATGTAACCCAAACAGATATCTCAAGTAAACATGAATCTAATTCTATTACATGGGGGATCCCTGTTTTTCATTCACAAGATCGCCATAAGTCCCAAGTGAAGAGGATATGTAGATCCCTTTGGAATGCTTTTGAATTAAATCCTAAATTGTTACACATAAGATCCACTTTCTCGTTCACAAGATCGCCATAAGGCCCAAGTGAAGAGGATACGGTGGCTCAGAAAATTGTATGCAAAAATTAAATCTACTCTATTATAAGTGAGATCCACTTTCTCATTCACAAGATCATCATAAGATGTGAGTGAAGAGGATACAGTGGCTTGATATAAGATGCTCTGAAAAGTGAACTCCTAAACTATTACAAGTGAGATACATTTTCTCATTCACAAGGTCATCATAAGATGCAAGCGAAGAGGATACGGTGCCTCACACACAATATATCTCAAGAAAAATGAACTCTAAAGGTGCACTCTCTCTAATTGTGCATGAAAATATTCTAACTCCACAACAAAATGCAACTAATTAAAGTTTAATTCTGTTTTTTGGGAAGAAATTACTTTCAAATTATCTCAATAATGTGATGTTCAAGGTGTTATTCAAATGCAAATGTCTGTGAAAGGATCTTTCAAGTGTGTATCATGTTTCCAAATGTGTATGGTTTATGTTTGATTAATGTTTCCAATCAACATATTCTAAAGGTTTGAAAAAATGAATGTGCTTAAAGTGTTTTGGTGAACAATTTCTTAAGTGTGCTTTAGGAGACTTGCAGCCATGTAAAGAGACATAAATGTAGGTTAAGATCAGTCCTTAAGCATGTTAAAATAAGGATCTATCATCTCATAAGGTTGTAAGCAAAATAGATCTACTACCAATTGAAAAAGATTGAAAATTAATTACAATTTGGAGCAAATTTAAAGGTGTTTGGAAGTGAATACCAAGTGTAAATGTCTTGATCCAAATGTTATGAAACATTCCTAACTTCTCAAGAGGATTATAAGGCTGATATCAAGCTGCATATAAGGCTCCAAACAAGTGTTTAAATGTCATCCAAAATATGGCTCCGAACATATCCAAAAGTTAAAGATGTTTCAACCAACTAGTGTAAGATTAGAAGCTTGAATTAATGTATTTGGAAGGTGTGTAAACTTTGCAAAATGTAAAGGAGATTTAAATGAAGTTAAATATGAGTCATGGATATGTCAAATCAGGGATCTATGAGCTAAGATTCTCTCAAGCTATAAGATCTATCACAACTTCAAGAAAAAATTGAAAAGAGAAAGCAAATTTGGAGCAATTCTTAAAATTATTGGAAGGTCATTCCAATTGGAGATATCTTTGATCCAAATGATGCAAAAAAATTTCAAAGGTTCTCAAAAAGGAGTAATGTACTAAGTATGATTAGGAACAAGGATCTTAAGCTAAATAATCATGCAAAGTTGGAGCAGATTTGAAAGTTATTGGAAGATGAGTCCAAAGGTAAAGATCTAGGTCCAAACAATGAAAATCATATGCACACTTATAAAATGAGCGCTGGAATGATCATGAGTAGCAAAAGAAGCTTTCAAAACAGGTCTGCAAATGCACTTTCTAATCCTTCAAAACAGATCTAAAACAAGTCTCTTACAAACTAGGTGAATGAGCTGCAAATGGGAAACATAAGATGTAAATCTTTTAAATCCAAGAAACATGAGGAAAGGAGGGACTTAAGATGAGTGATAGGATGCTAATAAGAAGCAAAATAAGCTTCTAAACAAGTCTACAAACATACATATCAAGCCTTCCAACAGGTTCAAACTTCAAGAGATCTCATCACACATTTCAGCATGTGCACATTTATGAAGCAAAACAGAATTGAAATTTTCAGCAAATATGTGAGCAAAGGAGAGATCTAATCTGATCAAAGGAGGATGGAAATTCAAGTTAATCAGCTCCTAAACCAAAGCATACAACAAAACCACTCAAAATGAAGCAAAACCAAGCATTAAAGGCTGCAAAAATCCCGAAAAATGAGTTCTAGAATGCACAAAAAAAAATGAGATCTAGAATGTAGAAAAATGAGATCTAGAATGGGATTTCAAAGCATTTGCTGCAAGAAAGGTGGGAGGAGGCCGGTTTGGAGGTCATCTTGCTGGATATATGGATCTTGAACTGATATTTAATCTCCAAGTGAGTAGATCTAAAGGATGGAGACCACCAAAAATGAAAAAAAATCATGAAATATGAGGAAATTTGAAGATATTTCAAGCCATATGGTCGCCAATCTGATAGTAGAAGATGTTGTTTGCATGTAGGGAGTTAGATATGCAACATATCAATCTATTTTAATAAGAAATGGTGAGTTCCTATGTCAGCAACATGAAAATATTATCACAAGTTTACAAATATCTATATTCATTAATCAAAACTCATTAAGATCTAGATTCATTTAAGAATTAAATTCATGCATGATAAGCCAAATTCAAACTCTTAGATGGTAGAAACTTGAATCCATTCATATTAAAACTAAGAAGAAGTACTTCCTTACCAATGATCTTGGTGTGAATCCCTCTTCCATTGTCATGAGCTTCCCTTCCTTCACCCTTGATTTTGAAGAATTTGAGCTCCTTCTCCTCCTTCAGAATCTCTTCAGCATGCCTTTGCTCTTGCTTTGGTGTCCTCTACAATGCCTTCCATGCCTTTCTTATATAGCATTGGGAAATGAGCCCTCGTGTTTCTCTTTTCAATGTGGGATTACCCCTTTTCATCTTTTTTCATTATTTTAGCTCAAAAACCCGTTTTTCCATAGTTTTTAGGCTTTTTGAACAACTTTAGCATACTTTAAGTGCAATTAATGCACTTTAATGCATTCAGCCTCACTTATTGATTGGTGTAGCTTAGTTTTAAACCTTTTATGAGCGATTCAATTGCTGAAATTGGTCTTCTTAGGTTCTTACTGTTTTCACCTAATCCTTCCATTTATGGGAGAAGTGATTAGATCAGAGAGGATTTGTCTCTGAATGTACTTATGTTTCTGTCTTCATGTTGCGGGCGCATGGTAAAAATGTGCTTCTTCTGTCACATGACTAGGGTGTTAATTTGATTGTTAACACCTAAAGGTATATTGTTGAATTGCTTGCTAGAAAATGAAGCTCAACAGACCATGAAAGATTTCCACAAAGGGGACTGTGGGGGCCACCATTCATGGAAGGTGACAACCAACAAGATTTTAAGGGTTGGATTCTATTGGCCCTCTCAGTTTGCTAATGTATACAAAGAAACTGTTACTTTCCATCAATGCCAGATATTTGAAGGTAAAATGAAGCTAGTTTCACTCCCCTTGAACATGATCTCAGTGGACACACCTTTTCAGCAATGAGGATTAGACTTCATTGGGGAGATAAACCCAAACTCCTCGGGTCAACACAGGTGGATCCTCACAGCCACGGATTATTTTACTAAGTGGATCGAGGCTATACCCACTAGGAGGGAAACATAAAATGTTATAATTTTTTTCCTAGAGGAGAACATTTTAGCCAGGTTCGGGTGCCCCAAGAGTATTGTGATAGACAACGCAGTTGCGTTCAAGTCCAAGAAAATGATAAATTTATGCCACAAATACCACATCAGCCTGAACCAGTCGACTGCCTACTATCCACAGGGAAATGGGCTACCAGAATCCTCCAACAAAAGCTTGGTGAGGATAATTAAGAAGTTGTTGGAAGAAAACAAGAGAGATTGGCACACAAAATTGAAGTATGCTCTGTGGGACGATAGGATCAGCACTAAGAGATCCACTAGGGTGTCACCTTTTCAGCTGGTGTATGGAGCAGAAGTTGTTTTCCCCACCTCATTAGGACTGCTAGTCATGAAACTGCTACAGGGGCAAGAGGATGAGCCTAATCATGTGCAAAGAAGGATATATCAAATTATTTAATTGAATGAGCTTAGAGACAGGGCTTATGACAAAGTGTAGGTGCACCAAGAGAAGACGAAGAACACCTTTGATAGGAGGGTGAAGGAAGAGAAGTTTCAGGTAAATGATTTAGTTTTGAAGTGGGATGCCCCTAGGGAGGATAAACATGGAAAATTTGATCACATGTGGTTTGGCCCATATATCGTTGTCGCAAATAGTGGTATGAACTCATTTATCCTGGAACATCAAGACGGGTCTCCATGGATAGGAGGTCCGATGAACGGGAGTTTTTTGAAGCACTACCTATCTTGATCAGTGCCCAGGTGACCTTTTTGTATTATAGTTTGTATATATGTTTGTGTATAATGTTTTTCAATTGAAAATAAAAGATAGGTGGTTAGAAAAAGGATTTGAATCCCAAGGGGAAGGCCCTATGATCTGGGAGAGGCAACCACTGTTTTTGTCTGGTTCATATGTTCAGAATAGACTAAATAGATCGAGATGCAGAGTTTTGTTTTTTGCAAGAACGGTGTTGTTTTCCTGCATAAACCCAATGGATTCAGCACTGGTCTCCAGGGGTTCTTTGCTACCTCACGGGGAGGATAACATCCCCAATAGGAGCCTGTTGTTAGCACTGGGATTGTGCTAATTATTTGAGGGAATCTTGTGGGTGAAAAGATGGGTTAGCTGAACTAGAGAGAATTTCAAAATGAGCCCCAGCTCGGTCTGTGTCCACTAGACAGCAAAACTCCCAACCATGCACAGTAAATCTGGCCCGAAGAAGAAGCATTTGGAAAGACTCAAGGATTTGATGGAGATCGAAAGGAAAAAGTTTAGGGGAATGCGCCCGCATATCCGGTTGACCAGGATGGACGACTTAGATCAGATACGATGAAAATACAAGGTCATAATCTTCTATCGCCAAACAAGGTGACGGGGGTTTAAGCACAGGCAGGGTGCTAGCCAGCATGAATGTGAGAGCTAGATGAATGGCGGATGATGAAGATCGAAGGTCGACATTTAGTTCGCAATTTGAACTTGCACGAAAAGGGTCACGATGCAAATATGTGAAGTTGTGTTAACATGCCACACTTTTCAACGGCATGGATTTAGTTCGATGTAGATCTACGACTCAGATTCTGTTCAGAAATTTAACTCATGCACCAAACCAACGCGGCTCTTATTTGTGAAGACAATAGAGACCACATCTTTGGAGGGCCCAGATCTAAGCAAGGGGTCGATCAATGGTTAAGAAAGTTTCGCAGTATAAGGGTTCTACCGAAGCAATGCATAGTAGAGTTGGAGTCCACCGAGGTGACGAAAAGAAAAATGGTGGGAGGATCTACGGATGAGGATTGCCAGTGCAGATGGATGATTGGCATGCCTCTATCACCGACATACCTGTAAGGAGGATATTGGCAGGTTTATATTATAAAAAACTGGTTAGCGCAGGGATCCACACCATATTTTTCTTGCGCACGTTGGATAGTGAAGAAAGCTAACTGTGCAGAGCCGACCAGCCAACCATACGCCCCGAAAACCCTCCCAGTTGTCGGGAAACCAGGTAGGCCATTTTTTTCACTAAAAGCTATTTAATGGAAGAAGTTGTAGAACCTCCAGGTTTTGAATCTCCCTAATTAATTGAACTTATAGAGGATAACGATTATGAAATTTTTGACACCATGTTGATTAGTTGACCTCCGGACACCATTAAAGAAAAACTAGAAGCTCTAAGAACCAACCAGACAGATACCCACCAAATTTACAAGTCTTTTTTCCATTTATTCACTACGATTCAAACCCCTAGCTGCCCCGAGTTCGTAGATTGGTGCGTCGCTCGTTACTCCCCCGAGCAGAGAGCCGTCATGGATGGATCAGGCTCCAAAATCCTATGCTATGTAAACACCCCTACTGTTAGGAAATCCTTTTTCGTCCCCCCAGAATTCTGTCAAAAATCCCAATATTGAAAAATGAAATCCCTCATCCAGTACTTTCGTTAAGCCCCCGAGGAGATTAAGAGGAGTTTTTACCGGGCGACCCTGCTACCCAGTGTTTTCCCTCCAGAGACCCCTTTCCCTAGTGAAGCCGAGCTGTTCAAAGAAGAATCTAAGTATGTTATCTCCATACTGTCCCAGTTCCTAGGGATGGATAATGACAGGTACATAACTGAACCCCTAATCTACCTCATGTTCATCCTGATCACTTGCCCCATTGAACCCACAGACCCCAATTTGCTCGCTGAATGCTCCTGCCTGAAATTCAAAGACGCCCTAGCAGATATCATTCATGCGAAACTCATTGAGTTCCCCAAAACTAGATCTTTTAGGTTGGAATCCTATATACTGAAGATGTTCCTGGAAGCATAGGAAGAAAACCTATAGGGACTAGAGCTACATATCACTGAAGAAATGTACTCCAATTTCCAAGTTTTCATTAATGATCTCATGGAAGAGGTTTATTTTGTGTTTTTCTAGGAGAGATTGCCAAGAGACCTGCTTGAAAATAAATATTTTTTGCAACCCTCTATGGAAAAGAGGGTTGGGGATTGGCTCCTATTAAAGAATGGGACTGTAATCAGGGTATAAGGTTATTCTTATGCCCCATACATATTACCACCTTTCCTAACTCCCAGGATACTCACCCTGGAGTTCATAAGATAGAAGCTGAAAATCGAATGTGACCATTTCTTAAATGACAAGACATCTGCTGATATCAACTTCCCATGGGCGGTGGGCTCTTTCATTATAAAAAATAAAGCATCCCTTCCTAACATTGAGTTGATGATGAGAGATTTGGGTTTATCCTCTAGAGATACAATAAACTACGACCCCCACCACATAGTCTCAAAGAGGAGGAAGGAAACAAATAGAAAAGTATATGAGCATGTTGAGCTCCTTGGCCTAGCGGAAAGGGCCAAGTGGTTGGAGTACATGGACAAGGGTCAGATGGAAATTAACCCACCTGGAGGCTCCCTCTCTTTGATACTTGAAAGCACAACCTCAGTCCCCAGTTCACCTGGAAGAGACTCAGAAATAGCAGCAGCCATGGCTCTCACTACTATTCCATGGAAGCTCGCACATAAGTAGGGTAGTGAACCTATAGACGTGGGTAGTGGGGGTGAAATAACACTTAAGAGACAGAAGGTAGAAGACCTAGAACAACAAGTAATAAAGGTGAAGGCAAAGCAGCCTAAGAAGAAATAGTTTAGGTTCTCAGTTCCATCCTTTTAGATTAAGGAACATGTGTTCAACAAGACACTTGCTGGACCTGCAGCACCAAGCGTGAGAAGGGCTGTGCTGCTAGAAGAATATGAAGAAGATCCTGAGGCACTGTCAAAGGAAGAAAAATTGTATAATGATGTTAGGAAAATCCCCTTTAAGGAGGTAACCCTGGTGGCAAGCAAAAACTTGGTGCAGAATACTCTGAGCCTTGCCTTACCCTGAGCCTTGCCTTAGCTACCAAGAGTAAGGAAACAAACCTAAAGATGAACTTGGTGGACATTCCAGTGCCAGACGTGATCAACTTGCACAAAGAGACAGGGGAATTTATTTACAAAAAGTTACTCAAGTATGCCCTCAACCTATCAAAAGCACAAACCAAAAAATCCAAAGTGCAGAATCAATTGTGAATAGAGAAGGAAGAGAACAAAAGTTTGAAGGAACAGGTGAAGAAATTCCAAGCCTCTCTGTTGGCCACTGAGACCATTGAGAGCAAAAGAAAAAGCATCTAGAAGTTGTTGGAGGAGAAGGATCAGGAGATCCTGAAACTAAAAAAGAGATTAAAAATGCTAGCTACCCAATTGGTAGATGCAATGGAGATTGCAGAGCTGGAGGAAGAGAGGGAAAAGCTGCAGACTAAGCTGACGGATTGCAAAGCCAAATTGATAGAAATTGATGAAAAAGGGAAGAAGTGGTAGGAACACCTGAAATTGGTAATGGACAGCGAAGAGGTTTTAAAGTTTCAGGTCGAAAAGCTTGAGAAGGAGCTCAAGTATAAAGAGCAGGAGATAGAGGCCATGGTCACGCCATCCATAGAAGCTAGAGATTTCTCTATAGTGGGGCAAATAGCCAGGACTAGTTTGGAAAACACATAAGTGATAAGATTGAAGAAACAAAATGCCAACCTTAAGGCTATGAGGGATACTACTGAGAAGGAGAAAGAAGATGCAAAGAAAGACAAGAAGGCCTGGGAAGCCAAATATTAGGCCATGTAAGAGGAATATGATCAGTTGAAACAACAGGTCGTAGGAAAAGAGGAATTACAGGAGGCAAGAAAAATCATGTGGGGAAACATCATTGTGCAGGCATAGAACCTAAGGCCATACCTGGACTTTATAGAAGATAAAGAGGTCGTGGTAAAACTAGCAAGCCCAGCAATTGCAGTGGCAAAGGAGAAATTGAACAAAGAACCCCTGGGCTGCGCCTAGAACGCAGTAGATTTTCTAAGTGGCTTGTCTGAAAGCCAGATGAAAGCGGCAGATATAAAATATATAATGAACATCATCATATGGGCCAAGAAAGTGATGCTAAAACATCATCATTTGAGCTCCGTGCATAGAGGAATAGATGTCTTGGCCCGCAAAGTGAAGATGTTCAAAGAAGTATTCGATCCACTGTTTAAGAAAGGTTTACCTCTATTCTGGGAGGAAGATGGGACCATGATGACAAAGGAAGAGTACTAGGAAAAATTGGAGGAGTGTCACTCAGACCAGGAGTGTTTTACAAGTTTGGAGCAGCCCCTACAAGTAAAAGTGGTGGTGGAGAAGCTGACCCAAGATTTTGAGCTACTCACAACATTCAAAGAGGCCCACATGATCCTCGAAGGTTATTCATATAGAGCGCACACTAAAATGAGAATCCTCCTCAAGGAGCTTGCGTCCTCAGACTTACCAACAACAGAAAAGTGGAAGTTGATTGAGAAATATGGCAAAGGAAATTTAAAGCTAGGCACGTTAAGGATTTCAAGAGAGTGGAAGCAGACAGCTGGAGCATCTACCAGATAATTTTTTGTCTTTTTGTTTGAGTCGACTATCATCTAGTAAACATGACCAGTGAATGTAAAAATGAATTTAAGCCGATTTGTTTTTCCAACTCTGTGTTAGTGCAGTAGTGGCAAATATGCCCAGGATAGGTGTCATCAGAGGCTGTAACTATTTTCTGTTTAGACCAGCTCGAGCCGGAGATCTCAGGGAGCCCTATAAATTCAATGTAAATAAATGAAGAAGGGTTGAAAACTTTTGGAACCTGTGTACTGCTTTGGAATGAGCATTATGAAACTATTTTTATAAAGTTGGAAAATCCTTGCAGGCATTTCTTTTCCAGAGATTCATGTGTCATCATATTTAAAGTCTGCTCATTTCTTTTCCCATGTGAATGTGTTCCTTCCATTGTTAATTCATTCGGTTATACTATTCGTGCTTGGGCCAATGTAATATTTGAATAGGATTCATATTGATTATGCCTTATTCTTATCGCTCCAAGCATTTCATGACCAGTTCTACTAAAATTGGAATGGAATTCATATCTTTATTCTCCATATTGGTGGATTGTTTCTTTTTCTTCTAAATCGCTAACTTAAAAGCACTTCAACTATAGATGGGTGGCTTCCTTGCCTTTGGGTGAGTGTATATACAAAGCATTGTCATAAGTTTATCAGCTGTATGTTTTTTACTCCAATGCCCAACGGAAATCCATGTTGCTTTCAACCAAATAACAACTTAAATGATTTGTTCTAACATAAATCCGACCTTCTGAGTTTGCTTTGAATGATTATCTTGAGTAATAAGAAGTCTGTGTGTTTTTCACTGTTGAATTTGTGACCATTTTTCAGTTTTCTTGAGTTTAAGAGAGATCCCTCTCTGACTATGTTGGGTCAGTAACATAAATCTAAAGTGGTTTTGTGGTTACCCTATTTTCGCCTCTTTGCAACCTAGAGGTACGATTTGGGTGCTAACACCTGCTATCAATTTTGTACTCAATTTCAATTTAGAAATCGATTCCAAAAGTTGTATTAATCTATTGTCTATCAATCGATGTTCTGGTTGTCAAATAATTTCCAAAATCAGTTGTAAAGCATGGGAATTGAAAGATTATATAAAAACGTTTTTGGAATTTCAACTTGCATAAGCTGTGGTTTCTTGTGAATTTGTGTACTCATGCTCTGTTTCTGCAAATAAAAATGAGTCTCTTCCAATTCTTAGATCGATCTTTCTTTTAATTTTCCATCGCTGGTATAGTTTAGGTTCTTCCTTTTAATTTGCATAAGTGATTCCTCCTTTCAAGCTTGGTTTGCTATGCAATTTTTTGCAGATTTGACTAAACATAACATATCTCATTATAGGATTTCTTCCATTGATTTTTTTTGTAGCAATTGTCTTCCTTTGAAATTTGATTTGTTTTGATAGAATATTTTGGTAGTTGTTAATAGAATATTTTAGTTTGAAAATTGAATCTATTGTAGACTCCATTAGATTTCCATATTTTGAATAGATAAGATTAGAAATATGTCTTTGACATACTTTTGTGTTGTAGGATTTATGTATTTTTTAGTGTGAATTTAGGTACTTAGTTTGTGTTTATTCCATCTTGTTTTTTTTTTAAGTATGAAGTTCATTTGCACATCCATAGTCTAGCATAGAGTTTATAGTCATATTTTTCATTTTTGTTCTTTGTACATTTATGTTTTTGAACAAATTTAGATTGCATCCAGTAATTCATCTAAAAACAAATTTAAGTACTACACTTGGATTTTATTTGTGCATACAGTTTAGAATAAAAGCAACTTTAGAGCTTAGCCTGTAAGGAATGTAGTTATAGAACATTTTTCTCCTGTAGCAAGCCTTCATCTGATAAACCATTGGGTCAATATAAACCCCTTTATTTCAGATATTAAACTTAATTAACATCTTTCAACTCAATGAACCTTTCTCATAGCCATACTACGGAACTTTAATCTATAGATCCATACACTCTAGATTAGACAATAGAGGGTAGTTTCCTTGTATGTAATCTAGTTTAAGGGTAATTAATAGATTTTTTCTCTAGTAAGAATTAGATCAGTTAGACTAGACTAACCTAGGTTAGCCTTCAGTCTGCATATACAATGCTCGCACCTCAAAGTTTACCGGCCCCGGGTTGAAAATTTAGTGTCGAATTAGTTATCATATCATTTTCCCGACATTTTTGGTGGCATTTCCGAGGAGGTTCTAGAGGGGTTGAAGTCTAGGTAGATAGGTTTACTTTACATTACACAACAAGGGGGAGGGGAAACTGTAAGACACAAAGACAACCTCACTATGGGGTTTCCATGGTGTAATAGCTCGACGCATCCACTTTCGTGGGTCTCTCCAAAGCCTTGTTGTTTCCTTCATGCAAGTGTGCTTTTCTTTCTACAAGTTTGAGTTTGTTTAACTTTTTAATTTTTTGCAAGTTTCTTTTAAATTTAATTCTTTTGCAAGTTTGTTTCCTTTTTGAAGAGCTAACCCTTGTGAACAGATAATTTGGTGACAATGAGGTCTAAAGTAGCATGAGGAGTTCAAGTTTACGTTGAGTAGTGTGCTTTAGTTTTGCAATCAGTTTTATCTCATTTTTTAATAGGATTTCTAAAACTTAATTTTAGTTTTTTGTTTTGGGTGCTGTAAGAACCCTGGACACTAACCCATGTGTGAGATAGGACCTATCAACTAAAAAAATGGATTTAAAACGGATCATCAATTTATGAGAACTCTCTCAAATCCTAGACACTGCTGGGATCTCTTCTGCTCAAGACGAACACATCTTGACAGCAATCAAGAAATTATTTACCTCTCCAAAAATGATAGAAGAACAAAATTCCCATGAGCTACAAAAATATTCTCCTTGCCAAACTGCTGAGGAAGCTGAAAAATTAGGGACTACATCTGATGGAGAGCAACCATTAAGACTTGAGATAGAGGAGTTCTCCACATGCATTTCAATAGATATGTCATGTACTAAATTAAAGAAATCAATTATTCAGAAGAGGAGGATTTGTATAAAAAATACATTGAAATTTGGTTCCAAGAGGTAATTAGGCCACAATGCCATTCTCTCCTTCAACACTTCTTACTGCCAATTCAACAGGTCGGTTGGTTCTTCATACCCTAGTAATCATTACGACAAATTTTTCATAGGTGGATATGGGTATGTTTCTTACCTTGCTTCGCACTTGGTTACGTTGGAAATGTTCTTACACTTGAATACATATTTTTCTTTTCTTCTTAGGTAGAATACAATGATATGTATATAAATAAAAGCCACATATTGTTCAATACATGTATGGGTGATTTTGGTTAAAGACTGATTTGGATTTTTCTTTGAATCTTTGCAGGTACTTCTCTTTTTATAAATCTTAAGGAGTATGTATACTATTCTACAAAAGGGAATTTATTCCATTCTCTTTACTTGTTATGATTACCGATTTGATTGATTCGATATATTAATTCACATGTTTTATTTCTTATTATTAATCTTACAAATGTGCAACATTTTTAACAAGTGAAAGATTTTTAAACCTCTAAAGATTCTTGTCACATCCTCTCAACCTTCTGTTTTTTAACGACTTATTCTCCTTTCTTTATGCAAATTTTCAAATTTCATAGCCGTATCTTATCCGGGGATTATACTTAAAAATTCTATCTTATAAAAATGTATAGACTATTGGTACAATCCAATTGGCTTCCAAACCAATTAGGAGGGTATCTATATAAATAGTAACAAGGGAGGACATTGAGTTACTTTTCAGAAGGACACCATAATATATTAATGAGAAAAGATTGGTTGTAGAGACTAGAATCACCTTTAGATTATTATCCATTGGCTTCATCCCACACACACTAAATACATTTGGCTATAGCATGACTTTAGATAAATGTAAAACATGAGTTAATTTTTCATACAAGAAATTCTTTATAGGAAATTTACAAAATATCTTCCATCCCACATACCATTCCATCCACTCATTGAAAAAGAAATTTATATAAAGAAATCTAAATCAATGTTATCTTTAGGGTGGAAAAGGGTTACCCGTCGGGATACTGAACAGGTCTGTTGGTAGCGGGTTCCAGCCTGTGGTATGACTAGGAAAACCCATCAGAGTGTTGAACATGGTCGCTGGCAATGGGGCATTCTACCTGAGGAATATATTTCTTAGGTGTCAAAATCACCCCATCGAAGCACTGAAGAGGCTTGCTAGCAGTGAGATCTAATTTTGATATCTTTCTTTATGTCTACTTTATACTTGTTTGTATGAACAATAGACTCGTGTAAATTACTAGGAAAAAGCACGCTTGGATAAATTAAAGAATAAATTAACCTCATTAGCTTTGCCATTGGAGAATGATCTTACAATGACTTTAAGACTCGTTCCCTTTGATTCATACTGTATATAAGGTATATAACTTAAGGGCGCATTTATGATTGGTAACTTAGTGAAATCAAATGTGAACTTCATCGTTATTAGTCGAATGATCGTGATTTTATGAAGCCAAAGGAATGACTAATATTCTATGAATTTGATTTATAATTGCTACCTTTGTTATAAAGTTTCCATTAAATTTTAAAAGGGATCTTTTCATTATATTATTGTTAGAAAATATTTCATAAAGAAAGGAAAAATCATGTCCATTTTATGTATTAGAAATTTGAAGGTTGAATCTAATTGGTCTGATTTAGCTGATCCACTAATGTTCATTTATATTTTTAATCTTATAAGTTTTCTTTGTTAGGTGCATAAGCGCAAGTTTTGGACCATGGTAACAACCTTTCAAATCTTGTGTGCATATTAATAAAAAGGAGACTCAAATTAAAAAAAAAAAAAGTAGATTACAATATCTCCTATAGGTTCATATTTTTCATAATATTTATCATTATTTCATGGGAATCTTGATTTTCATTGAATAAGAATTTATTTGATATTCTCCAAAGATTGTAATCCTCTTATGAATAGTGTTCTGAAATTGGTACGTAGAATAATGTTGGAAATTAGATCATGAGAGTTCTGGAGGGAGTCCTCATGGAAATTCTATCTACTTATTATACCATTATATTGCTTGTGGCCTAGAATTGATAATGATATTCTTATATGGTAGGCCATATTTTCCTATGTCCTTATGCAAACAATAGGAGCAAACTTATATTTGACAATTTCTATATAATTTCATATCAGTATATTTGACTTGGATAATGACCTACATTCATTTTACAAGACATAAATATTATTATATATTATCATGGAGTTTCCATATCAATTTAAATTGATATATGGGCATAATCATTATTCTAATAGTTGACATAGTGGTATGTTTTTATTTTTTTTGCGAATTTCTTTATGTCTTTTCAATTTTCACCCTTCGTAACTTCAAATTCTTTGATTGAATTCTCCTATATACGAGTTGCACCATTGCTCTAATAGGATCCTAAGGAAGCAATTGAAAAAAAAAAAAGAAAAAAAAAACAACTCAAAGAGCTTAGAATAACACTGCAGAAACCAACCTCATCCCCTCCTCAGTGATGGTGCTAAATTCAATTTTTCTATCAGTTTTGTTTCTCTTGCAATGAGACCTACAAGATATTTGGTGTGGGGGAGTGATGGGTCCCTATTTTTCCCATATTATCTCGAATTTTAAGCCTAATTATGTACAAGAACTAGACATTTTGACTAGGTTGGTGTAGATCAATCTTTCCTTTTGGTTCTTAATCTAACATTTTGAGGACATTATATTATGGAGGATTGATCAAAGAAATTTTGCATTAATTTTAGTTATTTTTAACCCTTTTATGAATTAAAAATCATACTCGGACTAATTACTTGGTTTATACCTTGTTTTGTTGGGAAGAGATGAAATTTCGCAATCTGACACTCAATCTGGCACCTGTTCCAGCACCTCTACGAAATAGGAATCGTTGGCTAACATATATGCGGGTCTCCATTGCCAAATTCGTCACATGGGTTTTTAAGGTTGATGTCTCTAGATAGTGTGGTGTTTGTGTCAATTTACCAGGTTGCTGAAAATCATCCCTAAATCTCAATCAAAGAAACCAGTTACGTGTTAAATATAGCCCAGAAATATAGTAGATTGTTAGAGTATGTAGTTACGGGAAGAATCAACAAAATATTTGGTGTAATTATTTTGGCATCTAATTAACCTCCAATCAAATGAATTTCATCATTTCTCAAATTGCAAAGGCCTTTTAACCATTTCTAATATTGGAATTTTGTATTGATTAGCTGGGAGGTCGAGTCATAGATTCGATGTGTCTCCTCAACATTTTGTAAATGCTATAAAATTCAGAGAACGGTATTGTTTTTTAGTAGGAGGGAGAATATTCTTAGCATCAGATCAACACTTTGTAAACTCAATCTCTTTCACTGAGAATTGAATTCCCGCGAATAAATTCTATGTACAGTTTATGAAATCCCCAAGGATTGGCCATCCCTATTAATTGAATGGGTATTTTATTCTGCAAATTTTATCTCAGAATTTGTACAGGTATTTAGTTTTATTGTCAATTTGTATAATATAATTAATTTTTGTGAGTAGTTTGGAAAAAATGTTTTTGAATTTCTGTGTATAAAATCCATACTTGCTGTCAATTTTGTACTCAATTTCAATTTAGAAATCATTTCCAGAATTTGTATTAATCTATTGTCTATCAATCAAAGATCTGGTTGTCAAATCATTTCCAAAATAAGTTGTTGAGCATGGGAATCGTAAGATTATATAAAAACATTTTTGGAATTTCAATTTGCATAAGCCATGGTTTCTTGTGAATTTGTGTACTCATGCTCTGTTTCTGCAAATAACAATGAGTCTCTTCCAATTCTTAGATCGATCTTCCTTTTAATTTTCCATCGCTGGTATAGTTTAGGTTATTCCTTTTTAATTTTCATAAGTGATTCCTCCTTTCAAGCTTGGTTTGCTATGCAATGTTTTGGTAGATTTAACTAAA